>JAHBCN010003109.1:50000-79913 GCA_019359885.1 Listronotus oregonensis
CCATTAGCTCAAAAACAAAATGGCCGATTTTCCGATATAGGACAACTTGGTTATTTTAAATGGAACACCCTGTATATGTTTCAATATTTTTAAAATTTTAATCTTTCTCCTTAAAAATGTAATTAATAAGCTATGGTTATCTTAAAAAAATAACGCATTTATTGACCTCCAAAAAGAATTGACTGTATGTCGAATAGGGAATATTATTTTTAAAGGATTTTTTGAAAGTCGCCTGTGGAAACAAAGTTATCTCTTGCTTTCCATAACAGCAACAAGCCTCATTGTCAGCCATTGTTGGTCATTTTTGACAAGTTATTCTAATTAGAGCGCAAAATGTTCTTGTTAAGCGAAAAGGAAATGTGTTATTATGTTTGCCGAAACCAAATCAGTAAAAGAAACCCAGCAGAAGATTTAGAAACATGTTTAATAAAGCTCCACCCACAAAAATCACTAAAATCTGGTACAGAAAATTCTGAGTACAGGATCTTTAGCCCGTAAAAAGAAATTATAAACAATGAGAATTTGCTAAATAAAACGTTACAAATTCTGGAGATAACTCAGGAAGATCCAACATTGTCAACAAGAAAATCTCAAGTTCAACCATATTCCTAAAAACTACAGTACAAGAAATCATGAAAAAAATAACTTAAATTAAAGCCATACAAAAAATTCAAATGTTACAAGAAATAAAAGAAACCGATTTTCCACAGAGGGTGGAATTTTGCCAGAGAATTCAAAATTTAGTAAGGAACAATATACATTTTTTGATAGACCACAATGTCAGACGAAGCCACATTTCACCCTCATGAAAAAGTAAATAAGCATAACTGTAGGTTTTGGGCAACAGAAAATCCTCGACAATATAAATAACACGTTAGAGATTCGCCAAAAGTCACAGCCTGGTGCGGTATGTCAAAGCAAAAATTCTGGCCATTTTTTTTTCATGAACCAACTGTAACCTCTTGGACTTACGCCGTTGATATGCTGGAAATATTTTTTATCCCCAATTGCAAGAAGAAAATCTATTGAATTTCGTCTATTTCTCAACAAGATGGGGGCTACAAACTAAATATTATGCTAACATTACCAAGGATTCACTGACCAACGTTTTTGAAACCGGTGGATTGGAAGAAGAGGCCCCATTTTGGCCACACCTCGTTCACCAGATTTTTTGGACTGTTCCAGATTTTTTTTTCTGTAGGGGATATGTGAAAGCAGAGGTGTTATAGTCCACTTCCTCAAAATTTAGAGCAATTAAAAATTAATATCCGAAACATAATAGAAAATATTCCCTGAAGAATTTTTAGTCAATAGTTTTAATAAGTTTTTTCGAATTTAAATAAGTGCGTCGAAGTCGGCGGAAGGCATTTTCAAACATTTACAGTAGTTTTAAAAAGTAATGTAACCTTATTGTAACTATTATTTTGTGAATAACCTAGAACCTTTATGATTTTTTTTGTAACATATGAAGCTAAATTTTAATTGTTAAATAATATTGTTCGTCGACATGTAGTGTGTTACATTTTTTTTTTAAAGGGGAAAGATTAAATTTTGAAAATATAGAAACATATACAGGGTGTTCCATTTAAAATAACATAGTTGTCCCATAATGGAAAATCGGCCATTTTGTTTTTGAGCTAATGGAATGTCACAATAAAATCGTGAAGGTACGAGAATAAACTTTAAAGAAATATAAGTGCATCTGCAAAAATCGCATCTTGATACCTTTACTTGTTCCAAAGTTATTCTCGATTAAAAGGGTCAAAATATGGCCGGTCAATCTGTATAAGTTTTCTTGAAGCAGAATGCTGTGCGACACAGTTAAAAGCTTTACTGAGGTCACAGAACAGTACTGAGTCATACCTAAAATCCTCGAAGGCCTGTAATATTTTGATACTAGATTTAAAATTGCCTTGGACAGTGTTTCTTGATTTTTCTAAAGTCAAATTGGCAGAGACTAAAAACATTTATTCTCCTCAAGAAACACCATCTTAACAGCCATAGCTTTTTCAATAATTTTAGATATTAGAGGTAATATTGAAAATGGGTCTATAATTACTACATTCATTTTGTCACCCCTGACAAAAACGCCATCCGACGTTCGTCTTTGTTTGACAGATGTCAACTTCATTTTTTCTATGGGCGCCATATTGATTTTCTTTGTGTAGATAAATTAGATTATTATTTCAATTGCGACGATGTATGACCTATTGTACTTTACCAAAACATAACCTCAACTATTTCAAAAAATAATATTTTCTTAGTAGGCATTACATTTTCTCACTTGACGCTTGCCAAACTAATTGTTATAAATGTTTTTTATAATGTCTCATTTATTTGCGAATCTCGGTTTTAAAAACAATTTCTGATTAAGAAAAGTGCGAGAAAGTCAAAGGACAGTTGAGGGCCATGTCATAATAAAGTACAACATGTTATACATCGTTGAAATTGAAAAAAAATCTTATTTATCAACGTAAACCAATATGACGCCCATAACAAATAATGAAGGTTGACATTCGTCAATCAAAGACGAAACGTCGGATCGCGAATCTAAAGCATTACTGTGTAGCGGAGGAAAAGTGGCAATGTAAATGTGCAATTTGTTTTAAAAGCAACTTTTCAAATAAAGGCAGAAAAATAAAAACGATTTTTCCGTTTTTTTCCGGATATCTCCGGAAGTACTGGAATTTTACAATTTTCTAAACGGCATGTTGTTAGGCACGTAAATGCGCAACTTGCCATAATTTAACCGACTGTACCTCTTACGGCTTCCGAGATGCCCATGCATGGACTTGAATCTGTGGCAACCAGCAATACGTAACTGAACGAAGTACATTGCTTTAAGTTACGTATTGCTGAAGCAAAACTATGTTAATATTGTTATTAAATTAATCGTTGTCTTGGACGATGTCGTGTCGCGTGGATGTTGTTCTGTCGTGCCGTTCGTTTAAACAGTGACTGGCTGATTATTACTTCTAATTTATAAAATATATAAATCAAGCTTATATTTAAATTCACCACATTCCAAGTAAATATAAATAAATCTAAAATTATCAGGTTACGACAAAAATTTAATAAATTATAATTATTATCAGCCTAAATCCTGGTCCAGATGCTGCATTTTTGTACCAACATTTTGTCTGTGCAGTCCCAAAACCGAATAAAAATGTTGCAAAATAAAGAGCTTCAGCTTTTTTATTTTTGCACAGTTTTGGTGGCATCGACCTTTGAGTGGGAAGTGCTTCTTCTGGACAATCAATGTTTTGTAAAAACATCTTCAAAGTCCGTGTACCGTTACCGCAGTTCTCATAACTGCAACGCAACGTTTTGAGTGCAACGTGTTAAACTACACAGGCAAAACGTTGTGCAAGACGTAACGTGTATGTCCGGCTCACTGACCTCAATATGGACCGGTAAAGGGTATCAGATGCGCGGTTCAAAAGAGATTTTATGGTCGAAAAATGTGTCCGTGCGCCGTGGCTCTAGTCATCTCTTAGGGTCCTAAATTTTGAACGGACTAGCAGATCGATTTTACTTACAAATTCGTCGCCGGCCAGTTCCGGGTACTTCGTCAATTGATGACTTAAACAAAATATATATTACACTGGTTAAAAAACCATGGTTACTGGTTTTTGAACCAGTGAAACACATTGTTTGTGTAGATGTTGTTCTTAATCAAAAATAAACATATTATCCATTGTCAGCTCCTTAAATTCCTCTAGTTCTTCTGAATGTTACAGCTATGGAAAGTCACAAATTTTTGTACTGGTTCACAGCTGATGAGTTGTAGTTAATAATAATAAAAATGGCGAATACGACTGAACATGACTCTTGTGGCTTATCTAAGAATTAACTTTGTTTCATCTATGTAACACAATCATAATTGAAAAATCACTATAATTATTTATTTCGGATTAAAAAATCTAACAAAAAATGTATTGCATTAATCTAAAAGTCAGTAAATGATTACAACATAAAAACATATTCCCCTTGGAGCATATACCTACTAGAGGCACTCTTGCCGCTTGGAAAACGATCATTTGTGCAAGAAAAGAAATTATGGTGTAACCTTTTCTCCCTCCAACGTGATCATTGGTCGGTGAAAGAATATATATACCCCGCTCTGCGTGCTGATTTGTCGATCTCCGCGTCGATCTATCGGCACTATGGTTGGAGCCACGGATATCAGGTTTATCCTATGATTCTTTTTCTTTCGCACTACCAAACGGCAAGAAGCAAGCCTCTAGTAAATAAATACTCGTTTTGTATAAATACATTTAAGATGTTTAGAATATCATTTTATCGCTATCGAAAACATAAGTGTAAGCAGAAAAAGAGTTAACGTTATTTGTATAAACATTTTTTTACCCTTTTGTTTATAAGTCTGTTCCAATCTCGCAAAAACCGTTTATTGCATCCCTTTACTGATCCCTTCAAGCAAAAGCAAAACCCTTAAATATATAGAAAGTGTTCAAACTCCGTCGTTTTTGAACTGACATAAAACTTGTAAAGTCGGCAGTCACGCGTTTAATAAATTCTAACAGTTTCAAACCATTTTAAGGCAGTACAAAACTGGTTCTCGAAATTAACCCTATCTTTTATTAGCCCCTATTTTTCTATTTATATTTTGCAATATTCATTTGTTAACTCCTCATGGTTTATATTACTACCTAACATAATTTATATATGTATAGAAACGCAAAAATAAAAGAATTTAGGCATCTAAATATATAAAAATATATTATATAAATATAAATTAATTAATGACATACAAATTTCAAGTCCAGAACTGGTCCTGCTTTAAATACGCATGCTTAATGACACTATCGTTTGTTTAGTGCGCGAGGTCGTAAACTTGCCATAAATGCGATTAGTCATTATATATCTAAAAGTTAGGGTTAATATGGTCCGGCTTCGTATATTGAAAAATTAAAAGACATTTTTTTAAATCTAAAAGGACATGTAAACATAATTTAGTAAATGGCAGTAATTTTTCCTCTTAACATATACAGGGTAAATCCACGCTTTTTTTTAACTGTATATAGAACTTATTAAAATAAACAACTGTTTCAAATAACTTTTTTTTACTAAAAAATAAGCAACTAACATTCATTTAGTGTGTCGAATACGGTCCTGTCTTGGGTGGTTGTCACCGCCAAAGAAGTCTTCGGCTGCTTTGGACACGTTGAACGTGATTTTCCCGCAATGTTGTCCACACTTTTTTTTTTTTGACTTAAACCGTGACCCTGACTTTGTAATTCCACCAAGTACTTAACTGAATGAGCCCGCGTGGAAACCCCCAGTGCGTACAATCTTCGAAGCAACGTTTGCAGATTAACGACTATCCCCATACATGAAGAACATATATCCACGTTTTGATTGTGCCATTTTCGATTTAACAGTGATTTAAAATTAAAATTAATCCGCCCGTCCGGCAAAGCAATACGACTGATTCATACTGTGTAAATAACAAGACAAATAACAAGCGTAAATAAGAAATGAACTATCTTTTATGTCCAGCCCGTACCAGACACACTTAAAAATATGTAGCTTTTCTATTTTTGGGTTAAAAATATATTTAAGAAAGTTGTTGGAGCTAACTAGTTCTTATACACAAAGCAAAAGAAAGCTTCAATTTAGGAATTACCCTGTTTAATTGTATGCGTAATATTCTGGTTAAGCATATAGAAATAACGTATAAGTAGCTTCAAATAACGTATAAGTATTTTTATAAAAATTGAGGTTTAAAAACAGACGTACCTCCGAAATTATTTATTTTTTTTAAGTTAAAGAGATATACAATTTGGGTTCGTTTTGTTAAATAAATTATTTTTAATACTTACATCTATCAGTTGAACAAAACTAAACCAAATTAGAAATAAAATATACTCAATAATTTGGTTGTCACTAAATATATCTATTTGAAAAATCCTTAACACATCACTAATTCACAATTTTACATTTTTTTGTTCCACTAACCCATTGTTAACCCCAAAAGATTCAGACGTTTATCATCTAGTGAAGCCTACCCTCCGGATGACAGTTTGGAAGACCATCATCCAGAGTCAAACAACGGTATTCCATTCTCCCATCAAGGCAGGTATGATACACAAAAAATGAAGCAGTGGCGATTTCTAAATTTCCACTTTTATTTATTTTACTAAAATAGTTAAAAACTTGAGTGAAAAAACGGCTACATAGTTTATTTAAAAATTACACAAAGAATTTATGTTTAAACTAAAAACAAAATAGAATTGACCCCCCCGGACAAAATTATTTAAAAACGACACTGAAGACCTGACTAAATCAAAATTAAGACCTGAAACGAAAATTGTGAGGCTGACCAAAATACTATGTTTCTACAGAATACGTAACCAACCGACTGTCCCCTTACTCTAAACATAACCTGAACCTGACTCAATACATCTTCATACCCTATAACGACGCAACTCAATTAACTTCAAAAATGTGGGCCCGCCAGTGCCGAAAAATACAAAAGCGTAGAAGCGCCACGTTGTAATTTTTTTGAACCCCAAATTCAGAGATTAGACTTTAAATGTAAACTTTAATGTTTACCTCCTCAGACCTTTTCTCGAAATTCCGACTTATTAGTATAAATTGAGAAAAATTATATCAGAGTTTAAACTCTATAATAAACTCTTTTTTTTTTATTTTCTGAAGCTCTAGACTATAAAGTCTAATTTAGAGAATAAATTCTCAGTCTGATACACTTTAAAATCTGAATTTAGAGAATAAAGTCTAAATTCAGGCTGATTTTATTTTTTGAATCCTAACTTCAAACATTAAATTTAGACGTTATTTTCTAAATTCAGACTGTTAAGATTTTGTTAATTTTATTTAGAAAGTTTGAATTAAGTTAACATTGGCAACACAGCCACCTGCTAGTAAAGGAACACAGTGTGTGGCTCCCTCTGTTCAAGCTTCTTCTGTATAATGAGACAATATTAGTATGCTCAATAAATCACAGTTAAAATTAGTCGTGTTTAAATTTCCTTAAGAAATTAATTGAGGAAACACGACCCTAACACAGACTTTAAAGTCTAAATTAGAAAAAATACATCAGACTTTTAACTCTAAATTTAGACCCTAATATCGGAATTCAAACTTTAAATTTTTAATTTTTACTTTAATTTCGAAGTTTGCAGTTTAAAGTTAAAATTTTGAAATTAAGGCATAAACGTTTGACTTTATTTCTTAAATTCAAACATAAAAATCTGAATTTGGACGTTATTTTCTGAATTCAGACTTTAAAGTCAAAATTGGAAAAATTACTTTATACTTTAAATTCAGACTTTAATTTCTAAATTCAAACTAAAATTTCGGATTTAGACTTTAATCTCTGAATTTAGACTTTAAACTCTGAATTTAGATTTTATTATCTGAATTCAGACTTTAAAATCTGCCTTGGCGAGATTTTGTAAAAGACCCTATATAATTTAGATTTGTAACCTACTTGACCAATTTTTTGTTTGCCAGTAATATATAGATTAAATAATTCATAATAACAACTTTTTTGTTTAATAAGTCTTGTTTTTTGATAAGAGATGACACTATAAGGTTTATCATTGGACACAGTGTATTATTTTTTTACATGTAAATAAGTTTCATGTAGATATGTAAATGACGTAGTCGTTTTTGTTTATAGTTTTACTCAAAGCTGACGAGTTACACTTTTTAGTACCACGGGAAAAATTAAATTTGGTCTAATGATAAAAGCCTCGTATTTTGAAGGTGTAGAAACAACACCACTTATGAACGATTATTAAAAGTGTATGAAAATTCCCTTGCCTGTAAATATTACGCAAAAAGATGGGTTCCCTGATTTTGAACGGTTAGCAAGTCTTGAAGACGATCTACGTCAAGTACATCCTAAAATTTATTACCATCAAAATCGTAACCTAAATGCAAAATATAGTTTTGAAGATCGTCGAAAAACGAATGAGATTTATGAGAAATCCCAGGGACCAATAATTTGGCTGATGTGGTGTCTTCAAAGCTGTGGACTGTAGATGCCACATTAGTTAACAGTAGAACAAACCATTTTTTTCGCAACATTTAAACAGTTTTGGAAATTAAAATTATTTTGGTGCATCGTTTCATTATTAAAGATGAGACTTGATCCACCACCATGACTTGGAGTTCGCGGAATGGTGTGGACTCCGTACCTCGACACCAAAGCGTTCTTACCTCACTCGGTTGTAACTGATTCTTGAAATTTTGTGTTGTGTATATTACCTTCTTATTGAAAAAAACTTAAAAAATAATTGTAATACTTTGGACTTGCTTGATATAAAATTCGTAGAAAAATATGTACACGTACACAAGTTTAGGGAGATTAAATCGGATAATAGAATATAATATGTCAATTTATAAAATCGTGTTATTCTACTTCAAAAGACAAAACAAATTAAACTTCTAATAGAACAGAAGCTACATAGCATAATAAAATCTATTTGGTAAATAAATTTACCAGCAAACCAACACCAGTACCATCTTGTAACAATAGGTGCATAGAACATAAAAACAATGGTACAAAAGATAGCTTGTCTTTTTGTTTTTCACATGAAAAACTGCCAAAAATAGCCATTTTTTTTTTTTGGAGCAAAAAATTTTAATTTATGTTTAATTTAATCCCCATGCTGTCAAAAAACCGCAAAATAAACAAAATGTTTTTCTGCTAGTCTTTATTGGTAAATTTTTCGCAGAAAAAAGGCAAAAACATCGCTTAAATGGACAATTTTTCTTAAATTACTTTGTTTAACCTCATTTTAATGTTAAAATGCTAATCTTTTTTGAGCAAATCTTATAATAAACATTTTTCGCGAACTAACCGTTAACTACTACCGGCAACTTCCTCGCTGTTCTTTAGCACAGGTTAAAAAGAAATAGTCAGATAAATGGGTCTCAACGCGGTATGTCGCCAAAATTTGATGAATATGTTGTTTAAACTGGATAAGGGCGGGCACTGTTCTATGTGTATTTTTCTAAAAATTGTGAAGTTAAATAAACCGATTACTATATTTAAATTAGGAGAAAATTATATTTAACACGCTGAATCGTTCAAAAAAAAAATATTTAAACTGCAAGTTAAGCTAGTTTACATAACATGTTAAAATAATCATCAAGGTTTCCAACTTATAAACCCTATAAAAGTTGTTAATTTTAGGGGTTTTTTCCGATTTTTCTCTGCAAAAATGCCCAAAAAAAGAATTAGCAAAAAATTTTTTTTTATTTTCGATTCCTCACAAAAGTCATTTCTAAAAGTATCGTGAAAAAATTTAAAAATTAATTTTTTAATCCTAAAAAGCCTATTTTTGACAATTTTTTAATATAATTAACAAAGAAAGGCTAACTTTTTAAACGGATTTTGATTGTTTAATTTTTAAATGCACCTTTTTCAAAATTTTGTAGGTAGTTTGTTTTTTAAATTTTAATTACCCAAAATTTTTCATAAACTGTATTATTAGTTACACCAACACTAATACATTCAACCCAAAGCAAGCCCCTTATCGGCCACCACCATCACGAAACCGATTATACCCTGGGCTAGGTCACCCCAAAACCCAAAATTTAAATGGTCATCACTATCCAGTGAGCGTTTACAATGGGCCCGTTACTCACAACAACGATAATTTTGACCAGGAAGAGAACGAGTTTCAGTACCATGAACAGGATCAAGTGGGGTTTATTGAACCATATGGGAACATTGGTAACTAACAATTTTTGTTTGGGGGTTTTCACGGTGATTTGTCTTGTGCACCCTTAGTTTGTTGGAAACCCTTTTCGACTTTTCGTAGATGTTTGCATATTTAGGAAATAAGTAGAATGCACTCTATTGATAAGAAAGTATTAATAATAATATAATAAAACAAAAAATATCCTTAAATGCAACAAATATATTTAAAAATATTTTTTAAAAATAAATTCTTTAAAATTTTAATATGATTTTCCCATAGTTTCTATAGTTCCCACATTAATTTGTGTTTAGGTTTAAGCATTTGGATTATTTGTAACTGAATGTGACTTTTCCAAGGAAGATTTAAGGTTAATTTAAAGGCCAGTACTGTAAAAAATTTTATCCTCGCATGCAGGGCAAAAGATAATCGGGTATAGAAAAAGGCCTTGTGGATCTTTTCGCAATGAATAGTATGTTTAGGTTCGGACCATATTTTTTGTCACCAAGACGATCATTTTGTAAAATAAATAACAAAAATAATTTTTTACTTCTCTTGCTTCTTTCCAATTTTGGAGTTTTTTTTGCAATGAGGTGTTGATCACGAATTTGATGTCAGTTTTTCTTGGCAACGTTTCGTTTTTAAGATATTTAAATTTAAACTAACTGCAGTTTTACTGTTTTTTTTTTGCACAACTGTGGTGGTTTTTAAACGAAAATATCATAGAATATTTAAAATTATTTTATTTATTTATATTTTATTTATTTTACTACGTTTCAGTGTGTAATATTACATTTTATATATCTGCTTAAAAATTTAAAAATAGATAGCCACTTTATATAAATTTTTTTTAAATGGTCGATATTTTATGAGCTAGAATTTTTTATTAAAAACCTTTAAAAAAATAAATAAAACACGACTATTCTTTGATAAATTGCAAATATTGTAGATAGTTTAGTGTAATTATCACGAACTTTTGATAAAAAAAAAGCAAAAAAAGTGGACATAAGAATTAAAAATTTTATTATGTTTAATGTTTGGGTTACCCAAAAATAAGACGTCGAAAAAACTTACTTCAGATATGTGATAAGCGGTTTTTATGCAAAAATCATTAAAATCGACAAGGGACAAAAAAAAGTAAAAAATCTATAATTTTGATTGGTTTTTTATTTTAGGGTAATACATTTTTTTTTAAAATTTATAAATTGTATAAAAAAACCAATTCAAGCCACAAAGTTTTTCCCCAAAACCCCAGTCCCAAAAAAACGACAGGTTGAAGAAAAGACCTTTGACAATCCGGGTAAAAATAAAAGTTCTCTCTTTCTTGAATGAAGGTAAAGCCTTCTGATCCTTTACCAAAACTTCTGCACAAATTCTTTTCCACCCCTAATCTCTGAAGATGGAATTGTTTCTACCTCTAAAGGAAAAGCCGAACTATTTGCCAAACAATTTGCTGCCAATTCTACGCTTGATCCTCCTATTAATCTTTCTCTGCCAACAGTTACCCCTGTTTCTTATAAAATGTCCGATTTCATTTTTAAAGTCAAACAGATCAAGCGTATTCTTTCTTCCCCTAATACTAAAAAATCGTCTGGGCTGAATGGCATACCAGCAATCGTCTTAAAAAAATGTGCTTTCGAGCTTGCACCCATCATAACTTGCCTCTTTTGAATCTCTTACGACACGGGCATTTTTCCGGAGAGTTGGAAAGCTGCACGTGTGCAACCTGTCCCCAAAAAAGGATACAAAACTCTTCCTTCCAACTATAGACTTATATCTTTTCTTTCTGTTGTTTAAACAAAAATGGAAAGCAGTTTATTAGCTGCAAAAATAATTCCCATCATTTTTGTCAAAAATTTGATAGTTTTTGAGATAACCGCTCCTTTAAAGGCGCTCTAAGCTACCTACACTTCCAAGCGAACGGACAAATTTTTAAATTACTCACGTAAAAATGCAGATTTTTTTTTATGATTCAAAGTTCACATGAAAAAAGAAACCTGAAGCTATATTATCTTGTCATTTTTTCTTTATCTTCTAAAGCCCCATTATCCAAAAGGATTCGGTGAAATTATTCTTTATAAAAAAATATGAACAGATTGATAGGAGGTCAAAATATCGAGCAAAAAGTTAATTTGGCTCGAGTTTTCAATATTTTAGAAAAACAAAAAAAAAAAAAAAAGGAAATAGTGACACGATATTATGACTACAGACTACTACTGAATTATGAAAAAATATGCCTATTTCAGTGAGTAATTTAAAAATTTGTCCGTCAGCTTGAAGTGAACGTAGCTAGAGCGCCTTTGTGCGGGCAGGTGCACAAAATACGGGGGCGCATTTATGGAAGGTTATCTCAAAAACTATCAAATTTTTAACAAAAGTGATGGGAATTATTTTTGCACTTAATGTACTGGTCTTCATTTTCGTCTAAACACATTTGCGTAAGTGTCATATTTCGGGAATATCGGCCAAAATAGTTGAAAACGGATTTCCGGAGTGTCATTTTCAGGCCCTTGCGGACAATTTCTCATCTATGATATTTTCAGAGGTCAATGTACACAAAAATACTTACTAATTAAAAAAAAGTGACGGCTCCACACTTTCGTTTTCTAAACTACAATTAAAAATGTTCAAACGACTACATAACATGCATTAATATGTGAAAACAAAAGGGTTTATAACTGAAAAATTATTGAATAAAAAAGCTTCATAAAATATGTTTAGAAAGATATGCCCAATTTAAATCTACATGACCTTCCATAGGCCTTTTCATCCTAATTTTTTTTGTGCGCATGCGTCAGTATCAGCCATTTTTTTCGTACTATTTTTTGTAAACAAGCATGTAAAAGGGCCTGTTAACACATAATTAAAATAAAAAAATACTAAAGAAAGTATAGTTATTTGAAGAAAGAAATACGAAAATAAAGAAAAAAGTGCCTTAATTAGCAAATAGGTTTTTAATCGATTATTATAATGATATCAGTAAAAAAGGAACGAAGAAGCGGTGTTGTTATGAAATTTTAAGAGTGATACAGCTATAAATCATTTAAATACAATACAATTTAATCAATATAACATTGTATATTGGGTGGGCCTAATTAGAATAAAATTATAGATACTTTTTGTATAGTAGGAAGTAATGATGCCTAACCTCTCAATCAGCTCACTTCTTGTTCCTTTTAAAGACGTCCATGACATTTAAGCTACCTTTTTAATTGCTACAATTATGGGCTTCAACTGAATTATCAATTAGTGAAGCACCATCAACGATTTTTCCAGTAAATGATTTAATTGGGAGATAATACTGCATTCCGAGCCATTGTCGATCAAAACAGTACGAAACTTTTAAATTGCCGCTATTTCAACATGGCGACTGCGCTTGCGCTTGTCACATGATGAAAAGGCCTATTGAAGGTAATTTTTGCAGCATTTTCGGTATAGCCGGAAGTACTATTATTATGACCTTAGCAGATAGAGTCTGCAGGAGAAGTTAAATTAAACATATTAATTTTGCTTGTAATTTATTTGGTTTTTCGTAGAACTTCATTCGTATAACGCCTTTTTCTTAAAACCAACGAAGATAGGTGTTGGATATAATACATATTTCATATTAGAAATGTCTTATAGAATTTGAATCCTGGGAGATATACATATACAGATACTACTTTCGGTTAAAGGGGAAGCAGATGGTAAGATATCTAAAAGCGGTATTTGATAACGAAATATACCAGCCAAAAATTTAAAAGCGATATGTTTTTGCAGGGTATATATATTTTTTTCTCTTTAAAACAAAAAATAATTTGCACAAAGTTTCCGATATTTAATCATTAATCAAAACAGGCTGATTAGAAACTATGTTAAAGTTCAGCCAGTCGATTAGTTGCGGGAACTTTTAGTAAATTGATCTCGCAGCCATGTTTCGGAAGTTTCGAAGTTTCCAGTTTGGCTTAACTAGGGGCAAGTCTACGAAGTTTACATACCGGCTGATGATTAATGCCAACATTTAATTATTATCACATTAATATTCGATACTGCATCTCTAAAGGTCAGTAACTATATTGGAAATTGGAAAATTCTTTATAATTATTTATTTTTGAAAATGTGTTGTTAGTCATTTGGCATATTGCGCTCCTTTCTTTTACTGCAGATATCTATTTTATCTGACCTTTAATTACTATTGGATTAGATTAGATAGAAAGATGCAATCCTCTTTGCTGTCACCAAACGAATTACGATTCCTTTTTTAAGAAAAAAAGGAGTAGAATCCAGGCAACCGATTTTTGTTTATTGAATCACGAATCCGGATCACCTTTAGTTTTTATACTAATGGTCACTACGATATGAATAATACTACATAATCCAGATGATAAATCAAGATTTCAGCATGGCGCCGGAACCGCTAAGTATAATTTTAGCCTCATTTTCAAGTACTGTAACTTCTAAAATAAATGAAGCGGCTCACATAGTACGGGGTTTAAGTTTTTCGTAAATTTTCTTCAAATTTAATATGGTAACTCTGAGATTGAAAAAAACAACCCTCAAATGGATTAATGTACTGGGTGTATCCTAAAAACGAAACCAAAATTTACATACATTTAATCTCAAAGTTTACGATGGTAGATCTTCGTAATTTTTTAAATTGATTCTTAAGATGACATCAAGCAACTTAGAAATGAAACATCTTATTGTATTTTTATAATAAGTTTATAAATACCGTTTAATCTTTTTTATGCGTGCGGAATATAAAAATGTATTAATATTTTAAATTCACTTTTGTGAGCCACCCTGCATTATAATAAAATGTCCCTTAGTGTTATCTCAAAGATAACATATTAAAAAATTATGAAGTGCCCATTTTTGGGTACACCCTGAATTCCTAAAAAGATATCGATTTTGGAACTTGTTAGGATAAGTTTTCGTACAAAAGTGTACATTTTTCTAAGCTAGTAAGGCTATTCTAAAAATTTCTCTGTGTCAATTGTAACGTGACAAATTGTAAGCAAAGTACTGAGGTAACCTGGAAGAAAGTGTGTTAGGAAAGTGACTTAAAAAGCTGTAGAAGAGAAAGCTGCAGTTTTAGAGTGGTGATTCCGATAGTTTGTGTTGAAATGGTGTAGTATCAATTACACTAGAATCTTGGACTTCCATTGTCTTTATTTGTTAATTGTTACACAACGTTTCGGTTAGTGATGTATCTCCAACCGTTTTCAAGTGATAACTAAAAACTATTCCTAAAAGCTAAGGACTTATATACTATCCCTTGTTTACCGAAGCTTGACCGACTTTTCACGGTTCAGCAACGGCTGCCAGATATTCGAAATATCGATGCTAGGCTTGCTAAATACATTTTTGTTGTTCAAAATTATTACAGCGTCTTTGAATTGTCTTTTCTTCCAGTGGGTTTCTTTATAAATAGTTTTTGCTTCCGACCATTGTATGCGGTGTTGGTTTGACCAAGCGTGTTCGACAATCCCTGACTTCGACGTTTCACCTCGTTCCGTATGTTTTTTGTGTTCTTTAACTCTAACTTTAAGTGGTCTCTTTGTTTCCCCGATGTATACCTCACCACATTTACAGGGAATTTGGTAGATACAGTCCTTATTTGAAACATTGTTGTCTGGTCTCGTCTTAGTAAGAATAATTCTTTGAGTGCTTTGGGATTTAAACGCCGTTTTAATATTATACTTATTCGCGATTCTGCGAATCTTTTCCGAAGTTCCTTTAATATATGGAATTGTCATAAATATTTGGTCAGTCTGGTCTTGGTTCAAATTAGAGTTTCTTGTCTTATTTTGATATTTTTCGATTGTTTCCCTTATTAGCTTTTCACTGTATCCGTTCTGCTTAAGATCCCCAGTTATGTTATCCATTTCCTCATGCAGTAATTCCCTACTGTTACATAAGGTCACTGCACGATTATATAAAGTACGTATAACCCCCTGTTTGGTTTCGTTAGAGTGTTCTGTGTAAATATTGTCCAGTGTGGGTAGGCTTTCTGTATACCGAGGTTTGAATATGACCATTATTTCGTTTGACTAGAACGTCGAGGAAAGGTAGGGCCGAGTTTTGCTCCTTCTCCATTGTGAATTTAATATAAGGTCGGAGGCAATTAAGATGTTTTAAGAAACCTTCAAGTTCTTCGTCATTACCTGTCCATATAATAAAAGTATCGTCAACATATCTTAGCCAAACTTTTGGTTTAATTAGTGCAGTTTTAATTGCATGTTCCTCAAACCATTCCATATAAATATTTGCCACCACTAGGGAGATGAACCCATGGGAAGCCCATCATCCTGCGCGTAAAACTCATCTTTCACCTGAAAATAAGAACTACGGAGGCAAAGCTCCAACAACTCCATCACTCCATCCAGCGGCAGGGTGGTGCGTTCTACTAGTGTTTTATCTTCTTTAAGCTTGGCTCGGATAATGCTTAACGATTCTTCTACTAGTACGTTTGTGTATAGACTTTCCACATCAAAACTAACAAAGTATGTTGACATTCTTAAAAATGTAGAAATAGGACCAGACGATATCTTAAAATTATCATAAACTATGTATTTTTTTAAGATCTTTAAGTTATAAAACATTTTTGTCCAAATGCAATGTTTTTTCAGTAATAATAAAAAAAAACGAATTTTTAGAATGAAAAAAAAAAAATTTTTTTAATTTTTGTATTATTTTTGCAAATTTTAGGTATGTGGTATTTAAATAACTAAAATAAATGATTTATAATAAAAAAAACCCAAAATAATCACATTAATTAAAAAAAAAAATCTATTTTGGACTGAAATTTTTTGTCAAAATTACGTTTTTGTTTATATCTCCTTTATTATTTATCTTATCAAAAATTATTATATTACTATTTATCTAGACAATTAAAAAAGTTTTTTTTTTGATTTATGAAAAATACACCGGGAAATCTTAGTCCAACCCCCAGCACA
Source organism: Listronotus oregonensis (assembly GCA_019359885.1). Lineage (NCBI taxonomy): Eukaryota > Metazoa > Arthropoda > Insecta > Coleoptera > Curculionidae > Listronotus > Listronotus oregonensis. Next base: position 66,634 of record JAHBCN010003109.1, read on the forward strand.
CACCACTTTTTTTGGGGACCTGTTGAATCTACCATATTAATGATTATAATCTTATGATTATGAAAAAGCTGCATCTTCTTAAACGCCTGTTTTTAAGTATTGGTCATAATAAAATTAACTGTTGGTACCAAATACACGACAAAATGTTTTAAATCTTTAATAAGACTTGTTTACCCTTAAAATTTCCTTTTCAATCCTTCTTAAAGTAAAAATTCCTGCTAAAAAGTATTTTATCATTAAAGTTTAAGCAGGCGAGTAATTGGATAAAGTTTCGTACGTTGATCTTAAAGTTATCCTGCGGAAGCTGCAGAAGTTTCAAAGTCTGTAAGTAGGTAGAAAGTTTACATAGTAACTTTGGTGATTTTGATCTAAACGATAAATTATACCGTTTCGATTAGTTCGTAAAGCGTTGCCTATACTATTTAATGTTTTTTTTATTACAAAAATATCATTTATTATTTAAGGCTGCTCCCCATTTTTATTATTAAATTTTTAAATTATTTAATATTTCAACCATTAAATGCGAAATAGCGGATTTTTTAAAGCCTAAGAAGACGTATTGTTGGTGCTATTAAAAAGTGTTATAAGCATCAAAGTTTTTTTTGTTTTAACTTAAACCTAAAATGGTACAATCAAAATTTGAAAATTTTTGATCGCTTAAGAGATACGGAAGAAAATCACACAATTGACAATTTTAGAATGATCCTATATTTTTAGAGTTAAAAGAGATACAGAAAAATGTTTCATACAAAAGTTTCTTTAAAATTAATGCTAAATAATGTGCCGTTTTCAGAATAAGTATACGGGGTCAGGTAAAAAAAAATTAACGGACTTGACTTCATTTTTTTAAATTAAATACCATGTATACTTTATTAAATTCTTTTTTCAACAATATAGCACACCATAAACCACGCTTTGGACATATTTGATGATGTTCCTCCAAATGAACTAAAAGAGATTTACTTTTAACAAGACGGTTCTCATAGCCAAAACGCTCTTCGAATAGGAAAGTATTTAAATACTCACATTAGAAAAGGTTGGAGAGGTGGCCACCGTCATCTCTGGATCCAACACCTACAGATTTTTTTTTGGGGACTGTTAGAAAATAAAATTTGTAAAGTAGTTATCTCAACCCGGTAGCAACTTGATCAAAGATTTCATAAGGGCCTTGCAAAAAAAAAACCATTACACATCATAAATGCCTTAAAATCCGTTTAGAAATAATGTCAAGTAGTCCAAAAAACCAAGCTGAAAAAAGTGCAAAACCTCCCAATTTTTTCAAAATGCATAGATTTGCATGAAAACTTGGGATTAATCTTAACTTACCCTTCTCTTTAAAATCTATGTCTTGCCGATAGGCGCTCTTTATTTTTTAAGGGTGAAAACTACCCTTTGGTGCTAAAACCTATAAAACTATACATTAAAGTTTAAATTGAGTAAAATTTGACTTAAATAACTTAAAAAAGAAATATTTTGTTTCTTTGAAACATTATTAAAAATATTTGAGCCCTTAAAAATTAACCCCTATTATGCTTAAAAAAAATATTAACCCTTAAAAATTAATATGTTATCACAGTGTTTTGCATAAAAATTTGAGATTAAGCTTAACTTACCTTCCTCTTCAAAATCTCTATTATGCTGAAGGTCGCTTTTTATTTTTTAGGGGTGAAAACTACCATTTATTGCAAAAACCTTCAAAACTTTCATATCAAAGCTAAGGTCACATAAAATTAGGCTAATATAAACTAAAAACAAGTTTTTAATTTAAAAAAAAAATATTTAATATATTTCAACCCTTTAAAATCAACCCTTATTATGATTTAATAAAAAAAATGTTAACCCTAGAAAAATAAACATGTTGTCACAGAGTTGTAATCAAAAAATGTGACTCCTTAAAAGTATTACCCACTAATTTAATTTGGTAATATTTTGATTCTCAAAAACCCACCCCTTACAATCTTACAATGCAAAAAAAAGTACAAAACCGCGGATTTTAAAAAAAATGCATCAAATGGCTTCAAATATGCTCCAAAAAATTGTTTTTTTAAGCGTAACTTCTACAGTTTTTGTGATAAAAAGTTCTTTAAAAAACCATTTTATTGGTATTTTCAAGAGCTATAAGGTCCTATATATACAAACTGTTTTAAACTTTTTTTTTTTTTAATGAGGTGAGTTTAAAGGGCTGAAACAAGTAGTGCTCGCACGTTTTAAACGTTTATATCTTACCTAATTTTCGTCATACAGTAAATTAAAAAAAGCAAAATATTCGTTTTTCAAAAAGCTACAATGGAATACCTTAGTAATTTTTACGTATCTCCCTTAGCTCAAAAAATAGGTCATTTTTATTAAAATTCTGAGATTTGATTTTCACTTGAAGATCCATTTTTTTCAAAACTAAGCAATTTAAATCGGTTAAAATTTTAGAATGTTAGAATTTTAGAATGAATATATAGATAAAGAGATATATAGATAAAGAGAATTAAAAAAGAGGGTACGACTCATTTTAATTAGGGTGGTAATTAAGGGGTTGTTTTTGAAGATTTTTGCACTCAAAAAATTTTCATCTAACCTCATTTCATCATATAAGTCAATCAACTTTCATTATATATACTTTTTTTTTAAAAAAAGGCTCTTTACAAATGTTTCAAAAAATATTATTAGTTATCCTCGAAAAATACGTAAATTTTGCGTTATTTGCATTTGAAACTATAAAAGTTTGTGTTTAATGAACAACAGCTAACCTTTAACAAACCGCAATTTGGTTGTACTGGTCCCACGACGAAAAACTCCGACTTTCGATCGCATATAACCAAAGATAATACGAATAGATGGTTCATTTAAATGGGGCGTTTTGAATCAGTTCGGAGATATCAATGCTTCCGTAAATGCGAATAAAATTAAGTCGGTAACCCCTGCCCCAGCGAAAGAAACCGTGCGACATTGCCAATGTCTGTCGCTGGTACCTTATTCGGAACACGAAGTAGCGAAAGCGGGCCGCTAAACGGATTGTGTTTTTTCTAGTCGCGTTTCATCACGCCAATAGTAAAGGCCTGCCGGCAATACTGTTTAACTTTCGTTCAAGAATAGTGCGAAAATCTCTCGATGGACATCGGCTCGCGTTAGCCAAAGTCCATTAGGGGTATCAAAAATATAGCATTGAATGGTTCATCTTATCCGTAGTAGTATTATCTTTGATATAACTTAAAAAGTATGCATTTACAAAAAAAAATGCATACATTTTCTGTTTAGAAATTATTTTTCTATCGATTTCTGTGGTCAAAATGTATATTAAAAAATCCACCCCGAGATAGTTTGGCAACCACCCCCATGGTAAGGTACTGTTATAATTTTAAGTCATTCTATGCATTTTGAAAAAAATCTGAGGCAAAATGGTTTGTTTCCTGGACTTAAAAGTACATTGAAAAACTGAGGTTCTTTGAATATTTGCGACGATTCCAGTTATTTTTTTCGTTAATCTGAATCTTTTATTTCGTTTTAAAGTTTCTATAATTTTTTAATTTATTTTCTTCTTTTTACTTACTATTTTTTCTACTATTTTAGTGTTAAATATATTGTGTTATGTCTTTTCAACTACAATGTCAACATAGTTTTGTTCCTAGGATATTAGTTGTTGTTTCATAGCCTTCTGTGATTTAAACTAATAAAGTTATAAATAATAAAATAAATCGCATAAAAAAACCAATATTATCTATGGCGTGTTATATTTTTTATTAGAAAATTTAATATGCTACCTTCTTATATTAAAATATACTTTTTTTTTTATTAAAAAATGTTTTTTTTTTAATGAAATTAGGCAAATTTAAAAGAAGGAAATTAAAATTAAATTTTCATTTTCTTGTTTTAAATTTGCCCCAAAAGATCACATGAATCCCAAATTACTTTTTTTTATAACAATTACGGAGATACCCTATAAAAGTGTTGAAAATGGAACACCTTGTAGAATCAATAAATAATAGATTAATAAAAAATAAAATATACCCCAAAAATTGCTTTCATTTTTAAAATAAATTAAATACAGGGTTCCTTATAATAGACTACCTATTTTGATATTGAAATAAATTTTATATGAGATAAGTCAGTACGTTTGTTTTATATTATTATCGTTTATGACCTTAGGGATTTAAATTAACATATTTTTAATCGAGTAAGCACTTGTCACAAGACTAGGAAAATTGATTTTCGTAAAGGGTCATTTTTCTAATAAAGCATCATTAGGTTTGAACACATAATTTAATGTTTTGTTTTAATTCTCATGGATTATTAGTTCAACAACGAGTTTTTTTGCGTGAAAACATAAAGAGTAACTTAGAAGATGAAGCGGCAGTACATACCGCTAAAAACTTTAAAAGAGTTCTGCAAAAAGTGTTTAATGGCCGACTCATTTTACTATTTGGGGATTTAAATTCGCTTTTAAAGTCTCCGCACTTAACTGCACCAGACTTTTTTCTGTGGGGTCAAAAGGTTTTTGCAACTCGTCCAGTAAACATTTAAAATCATAAAGTCCGAATTCCTAAAGAGGTCCGGGTGAATAGATCAGGTTTTTCTTCATCGTGTCATGAATCATTTCTGGTAAAACAAAAAAGTGCATTGAAGTAAGGCGTTTTTATTTAAAAGAAGCATTTTTTAAAATTTTGGGAAAAGTCGTATTTTATAGTAAATCCCAAAGAGAATTGTAATTAGGTGCAAAAAATGTTAGTTAAATTGTTTTAAAATTTTTGAGCAATCAAAAGGGGAAGCTATTATGGGGAAACCTGTCATTTAAATAGGCAAACTAACTCATTCTTCAGGATTTTTTGAGCGACATATCAACAAAGAGACTGTAGGTTTTTCTTAATTAAACTACAGTATTTGTAATTAAATAACTAAATTGTATTTCAGTCCACATAAATAATCGTATACCCTCTGTTTACGGTTTTCCCCGCGCAAATGCAAATATGGAATTAACGTTTTCAGGAACAAGGTTGCATGAGATTAGTCCTGTAACTTAAGGCTTACACCGTCTTCATTTATGGATATAAACTAAGTAAGACACATCTGTTCATTTGCATAAGGTTTACCAGGGATTTAGTCATAATAAGGTTTTAAGAATATACTAAATAACCACAGCTTAAAAAAATGTTGGATTTATGTTTAACCTTTGTGTTGTCAAGAAAGTATGACTGGTTTATTATGACATAAGTGTCAAGAGAAAGCAAGGCGTCAGTTTTACTATTGTTATATTTATAAGTTACTTTTTTTATAGAGTAGTAACAAAGTCGGTTTATGAAAAATCTTTATATTTCCGATGTATTACAATTTTTTACTTTATTTTTTAAAATTTCCCTTGGATCTCTAATCGAGAGTGGGTGTGTTTGTTATTCAAAAATAGTTTACACTATTTTACACATTTGTACTGGTCCAAATAAAAAGGACGCCGGTGATCTCGAAATGTTTATCGCACAGCGTTAAGAAAATATTTTCAGTAAAATGATCAAGGGAAATAGTTGGAAATTATTTTCAAGTTTCTGAAATGGCCGCTAGGGGCGTAACTGCAACTTAAATATAAAAAAGGATGTTTCTGTGAATTTTGCTATATTAACCTTCAAAAAAATACTTAATTTTTAAAGTCAAGGATAATTTGAACCTTTTTTGTTTTACAATTTTTGCTGTATCTCTTAAAATATAGTGGTGGGGGTATTTAAGGGTTTCCGTAAAAAACACCCGTATGGCGAAACGGCTAAGTCGATTTTAATAAACCTGGGCAGTTAAAAAGAGCTATTCTTTATAAATGCTATATTATTTAAGGTTTTGTTGGTTTCAATATGCTGCTAGAGGGTTTTTCCGAAATTCCGACAGAAATGGTTAATTTTCTAAACAAAATTAAATCAATCTTCATCATCTTTGTAGCATGGTGAGTTCCCTGCTGGAGCCCTGAGCACTGAGGCCTAAGCCCATTATGCTCTCAAACCCTTAACATACACAGGTTCCGTCACCGCTGTCCCTTAGTATGCATTCCTTTTACACTGATATGGTGCTGTCGTTTTGATTACTAGAGCCCCAATTTTCATTAGTGATGAGTCCCGTTAGTGGTAGGAATCTTATGTCATTTAGGTCCAGCCATGCCGGGCCCCAGACTTTCCCCCCTGATGTGCCCTAGTGGGGGGAAAAATCTCTAAGTACATGTATGACGTCCCCTTCCCTCTCCACACCATCTACATAAAATTTGTCTCGTTTTTTTCCATCTTTTGAGATAGTGTCTGTTTTTCCAACCCCCTGCCAGTATGCCTGTCGGTTTTCCCCATTTGCACCCTATTAAGAAAAGTTCAACGGTAGGTCCTTCCATAGTTTTCCCCCCAATAATAGCCTTTGATTTTTTGGCTTTTTTTTTTTTTCCAGTTCTCATTGAACCGTTTGTCTATCCATTTTTTTATCTCTGTCATATCCGTGTTGAAAAAACCCACGATATTTAGGTCCATTGTCCCCAGCCCCAAATTGGCAAGTTTGTCAGCCATTTCTTCCCCGGGGATCCCCTTGTGTCCAGGGACCCATTGCAGGGTTTTTTGGGGCGGTTTTCGTTTTTTCATTAATTGTTCCCTTTTGACATTTTTTTTAAAGTTCGACGGCACTGTTTTTTTTAGCGCCCTGATCGCTGCCTTACTGTCAGTACATACAGTTTTTTTCCCCCTGTATCTTCTATTAAGGCAGTATTCTATGGCTTTGGCTTTTCCCCATAACTTCCCCTTTTAAAAATTAAGGTTTTATATTTTCCCATTGTTCCATAGAATTGGGGTATTTCGTCCTTTCTACAAAAAAACAAAACCCCCGTGGGCCTTTTCCTCGAGCCATTTGTGTAGATAACTTTTTTTTCGTTGGTCCCCCACAGCGTTTGTGCCCCCAGTCACCCCCCGATGCCATGTCCACCTTGTCGAGTATGTTTTTTTTGGGGGGAAAATTTTTTTGAATTTTTTTTTTTTTCCTAAAATTTAGGCCAAAGAAGATTTTCAATATCCCAAAAACTAAAAATACAAGAAATTTTATATGACATAAATTATGTATTTAACGAAACCTTAAATTTGGGGAATATAATATTTTCCGAAAAAATATTTACGAATTATAATAAAAAATCGAATTTTCAGGATTTTTTAAAGGTATATTCCTGGAACTCGATTTTCTAATTATAACTCGTAAAGTATTACATTTAGGTAAAAAATTATATAACCTAAATTAAAGGATTCATAAAAATACATAATTAATGTTAAATAAAATTTCTTGTAGGTTTTATAGTTTTTGAGATATTGACAAATAAAATGTTCTTTGGCTTAAATTTTAGGTTAGGAACAAGATATCGAGATGCGGTTTTCGCGAGCATGTTTAGGTAACATTTAGCTACTTTTTTATAAAAAAAATTATACTGATAAATTTATTTTTTTTAAGAAAATTAACCATTTCTGTCGGAATTTTGAAAAAAGCCCTCTTGCGGCGACGTGTAAAACTAACAAAACTTCACCCGGTACATACTTTGTACTAAAATTCTTTGATAAGGGCGTTCACTATTTCTGAATAATAAACAGACTAGGGGGTGTGCCAATAATTCGAACTTAGTAAATTATTCGTACTAAATCAATTATTCGATTCGAATAATTCGTATTATCGAATAATTCGAAAATTTTCAAATTATTTGAAAGTGTTCCAATTGTTTGCTAATATTTTGCGAATTATTAAATGTTTTAAATTTAGGGTTTGTCACGTTTGCCATTTAAAGTATCACATTTAAGATTAATGCACCTTTTATTAAAAACACCTAATATAAACTACATAAAGAAAACAAAATAGGTTTTTTAAGATACAACGTTAATAAAAATAAATTTTACTGCAAGTTTTTGTTTAAAAATAATAAATAAGAGAATAAATCAAGGGAATAATGATGTTCGTTTATCAGTAACAATATCTTCATCGGTTGAAAACAGTCTCTTACTCTCAGCAGAAGTACAGGATATTGCTAAATATCTTCTTGCCCTAGTTGATAATCGAGTATGTCTTTTTTCCTCTTCTCGCCACCAAGCAAGTGGATCTTGTTGAGGATTTATAATGTCGCAGTTTAAATATAGCAAAATTTCATTTCGCAAACTATATAATTTTTTCCCGCTGGTTTTTTTATAAAACTTCAAAATCCTAAGTATTGTTTCCCGGTAGCTGCAATTTAATATTGAAAAATTATTACTTAATAACACTACTTTTCCAAAAGAAACTTTTCTTTTATCCAAAAATAAAATATAGTGATCTTGATTTCATTTCCTATGAACTCATCAAAAAATACATTTTACATAATTTAAACCAGTTTAGTCCTGTAAGTTGACAAATTATTTAAAGATTTCGAATTATTTAAATGTTTTCGAATTATTCAAAATTTTCAAATGATTTGAAAATTTAGAATAATTTGGATTTTCGAATTATCCTTGGATTAAAACTTTACTGTTTATTGTTAAGTTTACTTTGCTCCACAAGCATAAATTGCTTTTTAGACCTTCTTTTTTGCAACCCTATACACTAATATATGCCGTATCACACGCTCTTTCCCAATATTTTTAGAAGGCACAATTTTGCTTGATACCCAGTTAGGAGACAAAACTGTTTAGAATTTGGTTTAGGCTTATTCACCAGATTTGAACAAATAAACAATTAAGAAATTGTGATTGTAAAGTAACCAAAATCCACAAAAATTAATGAAAATGAAACTAATTTTTCCAAGTAGTTGAGCAAACTACTTGATCAATAAATTGAGAAAAATTTTGACCACCTTACACATGCTAAGTCACTTGAAATAGTACTTGTTTAATTAATTGATCAATAACTTACCAGATATGTATCCTTTATAATACGTCATAAAACATTTAAAATAATCTTTATTTACTTAATAATATTATTAAAAAAACCTTTTACAATAAATCAACTGCAGACATAATACAACGTAGAAAAAACCCAATTTTCAAAACTTTTCTTTCACACCTTGTATCATAAAAATGGAAAGGGAGAGCAAAAATCATACTTTAGCTTTATCAGTTAAAAATATTTTAATTTAAATTTTTACTTTGCTCTACACTCTACACCTTATACCAACATAGCACACCTTATAACATATATTTTATTTACCACACTAGAATTCACGTTTGTCACCTGGGCAGTAGGTAAATAAGGTTTTAGAACAGTTTATAGAGAGTTTGTAATGAAATTTAACAACAAATTACTAGTACTATCTTAAAACAAAAAGTTCATAGAACCAAAAAAACCAAAATTCGCACCAAAGTGAGCTTTTTCTGTTTTTTTTTTACAAAGAAAACTGTCAAAAATAGTCATTATTTTCTTTGGAGTAAAAAAACCATATACATTGTGCGAAAGGTCTGAAAAAGGCTTCGAACATTGTGCATCACGCGCTATTTTGCTCTGGCAGCGGAGTAGTGGGGGGTCAACGCAGGCTAGGAAAAATGTACAACGCAAGGTGTTCTTCTTTTTACGGCTTGCTCTAAACTCCTCACTAGTCTACTCCAAGGCGAGGTTGCTTGTTCAACGTAATGTATGAAGCCGTTTTTCACAATTTTTTCCAAATTTATATAGAAAATGCAATTTTAAAAAACCATACATTGAACAGCTTTGGCTTTTAGCCCGAAACTTTAAGGGGGTCCAAGTAATGAAATTTTAAAAGGTTATCAATTTTAGGGGTTTTTCCAACTTTTCTTTGCGGAAAATGCACCAATAAAAATTAAAAAAACATTTTGTTTTTTTTTATTTTTTACAAAAATTATTTTGACAGCATCGCTATTAAATTACAATTAAATTAAATTTTTTCACTTTAAATGAAAAAATGGCTATTTTTGACAGTTTTTTTTTCATATAAAAACAGAGAATCGTTAACTTATGTACGGATTTTGATTTTTTAAGTTCTATGCACCTTTTTTTATAGATGGTATTAGTGGTTTTCTGTTAAATTTTATTTATTAAAACAGCTCTGTAAATTATACTATTTCTAGATTCGACAGGTCACACACATATTTTTAACTATATTTTAAAATTATGTTTTTTTTTCAGGTTGTGGAGAACTTCACACTAGATCCAATAGGATAGTAGGTGGTCACTCCACGGGATTCGGCTCGCATCCCTGGCAGGTTGCGCTCATCAAAACTGGCTTTCTGACGAAAAGTTGGCATGTGGTGGTGCTCTACTCAATGAACGATGGATTATTACTGCAGCTCACTGTGTTGCTACGTAAGTGTTTTAATTAAATATTAAGAACAGTTATAAGGCTTTTCTTTAAAATACTTTTTAAATGTTTAGAAAATACCGTTGACCACAACTCTTAGCATTTTTAATTCTATTCAAAGAAGATCCGTTTGCCTTATTAACAATCCCACTTATAGGGGATAGTTTTCTTCTATAGCCAACCGTCAGGCTGTAAGGAATCTGTCGCTTTTTGTTCTAGTTGGTTCTATTAGGGTCAATTTAATTACAACATAAAACCCTTTAATTTTGTAGTTCCTTTTACCCCTTACATAAATATTATATAGTCAATAGCCTATAATATATATTACTAAGGTGACGAATCTGATTAAAAGTCCAGGAACCCATGCCACAAGCTTTATGAAGTGTTTAATTCAGGTAGAAATTTCCATAGTTGCCTAGCTAGGACAGATAAGTAAGTAATCCCAAATATTTTTTAATCGAAAATGGATTTACATTCCGGCCACTTGTTGCTTGTCGACTAAATGAGACACATTCAGCGGTTTGAATGGTCTGCGAATGTTATCAGAAGACTGTATCTTTCATCAGCGACCAGAAACAGACAAAAAGCAATGTGCAACTGAGCTTAATTATGGCATGGCGTTATTGTGACAAAGGTATTAAGAAACCGTCGACCTAATGCAAGTGAGTTAAGTGCAACAAGAGCCCTGTAAGGTTTGAGGGTATTTATTAGCCAGTGGACAGTGAGACAAAGACTGCAGAAAAGACATCTGACACCTAACTGGACCAAAAATATTCTAGTCCATAGTCAACCAGCCTGCCTACATTTTGCAGGAAATCTTAAATTGGACTTTGAGGAGTGGGATCATTTTCCTGATGATACCAGGTTATGTCTCTATGGCAGCGATCAAAGAAAGAAAGTTTATTGGAGATCAAAAGAGCGACTTCTAGATTGCTGCAGATTATCTACGGTGGTGGTTCATGCATGATCTAGGGTGCAATTTCTATGGAAGCACGAAGGGACCCTGCGGTAATCTTCAGACCTGGCCGTCGTCGCGAGAACGGAGATTGAAGAAGCGCACAGTACATTAAAGAGAATTTAGCAGTTTATGTGGTACCTTACGACCATTATATTGAAGAAAATTTTACTTTTATGCTTGTTAATGCCAGGTCACAGAATGTTGAAATTGTCTTAGATTACATTACACAAGTCGGTTTTCGAGTTGTGGAGTCCCAACCTAAACCCGATTTAACATTTATAAGATGAGCTGAAACGAAGAATCCGAGCTAGGATTCGTGCTCCAACGTCGATCCCAGAGCTCATTATTGTAGTAAAAGGAGAGTGGCATAACGTTCATTAAGAAACAATATCAGATTTAATTAGGTTGCCTATCGTATGGAAAGTTATTAGAACAAGACGAAGTCATACCCATTTTTTCAATAAGCTATTTTTCCCCATAGCCAAAAGTACGCAACATTCCTTTTTTTTTTTGTAAAAAATAAAAATCAATTTAATCATAAAACCCCAAAATGTGACAAAGGCCATAATTATAATTTAAATCATTTTTTAAAATTCCTCTAAAATCTAAAAATAGGAAAAAAAAAAAACCGCGCTTCATATGCATACAAGCTTTTTTGTTGAACCTAGTAAAAGGGGGGGGGACTTTTTGGGGGCCGGCAAAAAAGGATGAAAGAAAAAAGGTTTGGGGGGCCGGCGTCCGGGAAAGGGGGCATGGCCCTTTTTTTAAAGGCGGACCCCCCGAAAGGGAAAAGCCCAGTCGAAAAATTTGGAATCCCCAAAACCAAACAAAAAATTTTTTGAAAAAGGACATTTCCGTAAAAGTGAAAAATTTTTGTCAATTTATTTGACATATTCTAAAAAAATTAAAAGGAAAGTAAGGTTAATAAAAGTAAATTTAAAAACTGTACCAGGGCGTATTTAGTAAGTGGGAAATTAAAAAAAAAAATGGTTAATGGTATGTCAAGGAATAGCTGGATAGTCAAGATAACATCAAAACTTTTTTAATATGTTGCAATATTTATATCTTCATAAAGTGCAAGGATCGGGGGTGTCCCAAAAAAGAAAAATTTTAAATTTAAATTCAAACATTTTAACTTTTCCTTTTTTAAAATATTTCTAAAGGGTTTTGGGAAAATAAAACAATTTTTTTGCTTAAATAAAAAATCTTGGCCCTTTTAAAGCAAAATTTAAAAATGTTTTTATGTTTTTTTTAAACCATTATAAATTTTTAAAATTTAAAATAAAAGTGGTTAAATTTTAAAAAATTTTTCAAAACCTTTTTTAAGGGGGAATTCACCTTTTCCTTAAATTTTCTATTTTTTTAAAATAAAAATTATTTCCAAAAAATTTTTCAAAAAAGGTATTCTTATTGTAGATTGTAATTTTTTAAAATTTTTTTTAATGCTGAACACCCCAGTGGCTATTAAACTATGTTTGTGGAGAAAACTTGATTATTTTTTTTTTTAAAAAAAATTGTTTACAGTAACTCTATTCGTTTTGTCCAAATAAGCAATTCGTTTTAAGGGCGTCCAAACCTTAATTTCCCCATTGTTTTTTTGGGTATAATTGCGACAGAAATCTGTCCAACACTTAAAGTGCAGGCGTAACGAATAACTTTCCCACTACCCATTATTAATAATTTTATACTGTTATTGTTATCATTTTATTAATTTTAAGAAAGCATGTTTTTTTTTAGTAATAAAAAGATAATTTGTTTTTATTCAATTGCAAATTTTGCTTGCAATAAAGAAATTTTTTGGGAAAATTTTTATCCACAAGGGATTTCAAATATCTTTTAAACCATATAAGTTTTTTTTTAATCTGTCGAATAGTTTTAAAAAAAAACATTTAAAATCAAAACGGGCTGATTTCTGTGCACGTAAGTTTATTATGAAAAAGAAATTTAATTTTTTATCTTATGACATAAAAATTTTTTTTAAACTTTTCTTACTCTTTAATTATAAAGGTTAAAAAATAATTACTTATTTTTCCCGTTCCCAAGTCGACAAAACCAGAAGAATTTTGT
>JAHBCN010003110.1:0-79298 GCA_019359885.1 Listronotus oregonensis
CTGTTCAAAAATTTTTAACAATTCGACATTTAACTGTTTTTAAAATAACTTGTACTGCTTCGGACAACGTCAGGGACAAATAAATTAGGGTTTCTTTCCGTATTTATACATAAACGAAATTGACGCGCAGTAAACCTTATCGCACAAATTGTTTCTTATAAAATGTTTTTTAATTATACAAGTGTATAAATAACCCTATAAAATTTCCACAAACCCATTTGTGACAGGAAAAAAAAATGTCAGTTTTTAAGCATTGAAGGTTTATTGCGGTGGAAAGTCAGGTTCTTAGAATTTAAAAAACGGAACATTAAATATGACCTTCAAATTTGGGCTTTACGGGCTTTTGGCCGTTTGATGTATCGTGAATGGGCCACACTTTTTCAAATTCTCCTCTATCCATTTATCAACGGTTTGTGCGACAAAACGAAAAGGCCCCAAAATGGAGCGTTCCCCTTTAAGCGTGAATATTCCTCGAACAGGCATGGAATAATGGCTCACATCCACAATACAAATTCCACTTTGAAAAAACATTGGAAAATTAAGGCCCTCAGAGGGTTCATTTACCTACGAACTACCCCAAAGTCCTATCAAGATTGAAAACGTCAAAAGAAAGGGCGTAACAGTATTTCTTTGGAACAACAAATTCCACGATATCTTTTTTAGATCGACCAAGTTTTATTTTTGATGGGACCAATTTTTGGGCAAAATATTTGGATTTCTTTCGTTAATTATTTTAAAAGATAATGTCGACCCGATCCCCTATTCATTTGCCGGTACCTGGCCCTTGGCCGCAGGCCGAGTTATTTTATCGTTTTCGGATGGCCGTTGCCAACTCGCCACCACCTAATAATAGGTTTGATCGAGGCCATAATTCCTCCCAATACCTTTTGATGTGTTGTGGAAATTATCTGAAAGAGACAGGGAATAATCGGGATGAGGCCCTCCTATTTAAAATTAATGTTTATTAATATTTGGTCGTTTGTCCACGGAATCTTATGATCAAAATTTTTTGACGTAAACGAGCATCAACCCAAATCCGCGTCGTAGCCGCTTGAAAATGTCAGGGGTTTGCGTGGGCGCAAATTTTTATTCGGTAAATTTCCAACAACCACGTAATTGTAAATGGTAACCGTTTGGGGTAAAGTATAATTGACAAAACGGGATGGATATTTAAATAAGTTGGGTACCAATTGGCCGTTTTTGTTTTATCTCTTTTGAAATGATGTATCCCGTTACGGCGTTTTTAACAAATTTCCTAGTTTTGTTTTGAAAAAACCACTGGAATCTTGACAAAAGGTTTTCCGGTGGCTGGGCTGGCAAATTTTGTAAAAACCATTTCGTTCGTTCTCCAACCGGCCCCTCCGGATACCAGGGATCCTTTGTCAGGGACTGGAAAGTTCCCACTGAAATCTTTTAGTGGATATCAATCAAAATATCTCATTTTTAAAAGCCAATCGTTTTCCCTCGATCTGTATAATGACTCAATTTCCAATAAACTATTATTTTTTTTGGTTTCTTTTCTCATGGTTCAAAAATTTGACCATTTTCGTTTCAAATTCCGGGAAAAGTGGCCTAATGTAAACTGTAAAAAAAAAACGAAAAAAGATAATTGATGAAACGTAGACCACAAACATATGGACCTTATTCTAGTATCAGTCACAATTATATTTTTGGTAAACTACAAACTTACTGACGGGGGTTAAAGTTGGAAAAAATTGGCAAACATCTCGTAAATTTTATTTTGACTGATTTACACTAGTAAAATTCGTGACGAGTTAAGAATTGAGCAAAAAGGGCCCAGTAACTTTTATTTGACTAATTTCACTAGTAAAATTCGTGACGAGTTAAAATATGGAAAAAAAAGTTTAGTAACTTTTATTGTGACTAATTTACATAGTAAAATTCGTGACGAGTTAAAGTTGGAAAAAAAAATTTAGTAACTTTTATTTGTCTAATTTACCTAGTAAACTTCGTGATGAGTTAAAGTTGGAAAAAGTTTAGTGGGTGTAACTTTAACATTTTTCTAGTAGAGAACATTGTCCACTTAGGGATTCTATTGTGTCTCTGTCCAAACCACCGTTCGAGTTGTGCAAATTCTTGATTGCGTTGATCTAGGTCCCAAAACGCCATCAAAAATAAATACCATCTGGTCGATCTAGGAAAAGTATCGTGTAATTTAAAAAATTGTTCCAAAGAAGATACTGTTACGCCTCTTTCTTCTGGACGTACGTTTTCTTAATCTTCGATGGCCCCTTTGGTAGTTCTGGTAAAAAACTCTCTGAGTGGGTTTGTTTCCAATTTTTTGTCAAAGTGGACATTCAATGTATTGTGCGGATGTGAGAAAACCATTATTCCATGCCTGCTCGAAATATTCCCACGCTTAAAGGGGAACGCTCCATTAATGTGGGCCTTTTCGTTTGTCAACCAACCATTGCATAAAGGTGGATAGAGCGAGAATTTGAAAATTTATTTGTGGGTCGCGGGTTCACGATACATCAAATCGAGCAATTAATGCCCTTTATGAGTTGCCAAATTTCGACGGGTTCATATTCAATTTCAGTTCTTTTTAAATTCTCAAAAACGTCGATTTCCACTCGCAATAATACCTTCAATGCTATAAAAACTGACATTTTTTTCCTGTCACAAATGGGCTTTTGGGATTTTATACAGGTTTTTATACCTTAATAATTAAAGCAAACATTTTATAGAGCAAACAATTTGTGCGATAAGGTTTATCGCTGACGTCACATTTCGGTTTATGTATAAATACGGAAATGAAAGCTATACATTTATTTTATCCTTCTGACGTTGTCCGAAGCAGTATCAATTAGTTTTTAAAAACAGTTAAAGTGTCAAGTTAATTCGTTAAAAATGGCTTTTGAACAGGTTTGACGATTATATCAGTTTTCTGGACGATGACGTTCTCAAATTAAATGGACACCAAAAACACCGGAACCGCCATCTAGAGTAAATGATGTCCTGGAAGAAAAATCAAATTTGAGCTGAAGGGTTTTTGGTTACAAACAAAAAAAAGTTTGCCAGTACCGGCGGCGGAAGTGCCCTTCAAGAAAGTTCGACATGCATTTGAATGAAAAAGTACCGAAATCGACAAAGGGTTCTAAATCACACAATAAACGAACCGACTACCCTCTTCGTTGGAAATATCACCATCGACCGCCGAAAAATTTCAGAAACACCACTCCTGCAATGGAGGAGCAAATTGATAACGATGAAGACGTCCTCTTCCGTGCTATAACTTTGGAAATTGATCGCACGAAAGCATGAGTGCTGTCGAAAAATTTACGGAGGGACACCGGACATCTACTTTACCACCAGTACGGTGCCAGATGTAAATCCAATATCGAATTTAACAAGTACAAGGTAAAAGTTTGAAAAATCTTTTTAGGTTGCAGCCAAAAAAGATCTAAGCTACAACCAGAACAATTACTAAAAATTGTTTGCGTTAATGTGGTTTCCATCTTGGAAGGAAAAAGAAGAACTTTGACAGAATTTTAACGACAATGAATCATCCTCCAGTTTCCTCTGAAGAATTGAAAAACCACAAAATGTTGGGAAACATATTGGTCCGTTTTGCCGTTTCAACAAACGGACGATGCTGCCTTGAGATGCTTTTACCCATTTTGTCGATGGCCTTTTCGACCAACAGGAAAAAGTAAAGCCCGGCCGTGGCATTACCTATTTTATGTTAAATCAATATTTACCAGTGGAAGATACAGCTGGAATACCCCGGGAATGTTGGCAGCACTGGCAAGACCAAAGTATCAACTTGATGGAAAAGGTTTCCAATTTTCCAACGGCCATCGATGAATTGAAAAACTTTGTAGTCATTGTATTATAACTTTAGGAATTTGTATATGTAAATATTTAATCTTAGAAATAAAAAAGTCGTTTTAAAATTGTAGTATCTTATTTGTGTTAATTTTTTCATTTTAGGTACATTCTGGTTAGGGACTTGGGTAAAAAAATAATTGTATTCAAACCCTTAAATTTTCCAACTGTTTAATAACTGATTTTTTGTCCTTTGACGAAAAAACCCCGGATCACAACTTTTAATGTTTTTTTTAAAGTTGCACCCAAAAAATTTTTCCAAATAACCATCTTGTTGATTCCGACGATCCGATCATCCAAAGTATTTTGATTGGTCAAAGAACATTGTGGCCGCCATTTCTGACCAATCCGGGGCACTCTTTGGGTTGTTAAAAAAAAAATTAGTTGTATTCAAATTCTTGGAAACTTTTCCAACTGTTTGAATCCTGATTTTTTGACACACGTTATTACGGGGAAAAACTTTCTTGGATCCCTCTTTAATGTTTTTTTTAAGAGTTGCGACCCGAAGGTTTCGTACTATAACTCTGGTTAGGGACTTGTGTCAAACAAAAACAGTTGTATTCAAATTCTTGGAAAATTTTCCCTTTTGAATACAACTGTTTTTTTGACCCCATTTTTGGGGGGAAAAAAACCCCTTTTTTTGGATCACAACTCTTTAAAATTTTTTTAAAGAGTTGCGATCGGGGTTTCCCAATAATTGTCTAGGGACTTGTGTAAAAAAATAGTATCGATAACTTTTTAACGTGTTGAAAAGAATTTACTGAACAAAAAGCACAGTTAAAATTTTCACAAACAATAAAGACTAGAAAAACCTAAAAAACGACGGAACAACGAAAAGTTTGGTTTTTTTTTTGTTGATTGATTGAATCGTTTGAAGGGTAAAGCGTTTTTTAGCCAAAAGGAAAACAAAAAGAACTAGTGGTTAATGTCCTAGAAAATGCCTACTAGCAAAGTTGCCTTATATATAAGTATACTATTTTTCTAATCAGTCAAGGGTGATTAAATCCAACTATAAAACAAACGAAACACTCGGCCTGCAAGATATAAATCTCAATCTATCCCAAAAAACAATGGTCTTTTTACAACAATCGAAAAAGCCAAGTACTATTTGATTTTACGAGTCGGACGTAGTTCCGGAAAACAATGGCCCATTATTGCTCTTTATTCCGAACCCATGACCCCGTTTGTAAAACGGGTTATACCCGAATCGTGCCGGTTCCTCCGCGGCGTATTACATAACGGTAAACAATTTCAATTGGCCTATCAAACGAGCAAAACTCATAAATGGATGTGATCGTTCTACTTCTGCGCAACCCTCGGTTCCTGTACGGCCATAATGAAACCTATCCTCAAAAAGTTAACGATTATTTCAACAAGGACAAATGGTATCGAAGATAAATATACAGAGGTTCAAAAACAATTACCAATAGCCGACAAGGTACTTTGGTGCAGATGTAACTTTAACGGATACCTGGAAACAATTTCACGAAAAGGCCAAAACGATGGATAAACTCCAATTTTAAATGTATCACCTAATTTGCGGACGACGATAAACAGAGTCCCTGACAAATCTTTCTTACGGGCAGAACATTGGGTAAAGTTTACACTAGTATTTTGGACGTTTGTTTAGAAGGGCGTATATTCGGCATATGTGTCAGCGAACCGTATCAAAACAATCCAAGACAGTTTGTGGATAAGTGGGACGGGCATTCTTTTAAGACAAATGTAAAAATTAACGATAGGGATGCAGTCCATTTGAATTCGAAAATAAGGTTTTATACATTTTACAGGTTAATATGCCACCATGAATGTTACCAATAAATTAATATATGGAGACGGGACCGGAAAAAAAATACCGAAACGACCGTTCAGGCAAAACCCTATGTAATAACTTAACTGGGAAACGGTAAAGAGGACGCCATCCAGCAGTTTGTCTTGGTCTCGTTGGTCGAAAAATCGTACGTTTATAAAAAGATAATATTATATATCTTTTCAATTTCGCCGCCCGGGCAGAGTTTGACCCTTCTATAGGAATTAACCATTGTTAGTCGTGGGGCCCCGTCGGAAAAAAAATCGATCGGTCATTATGGGCCGTTTAGTAGACAGTCTCGATCTTACAAGAAAATTTGTTTAACTTTCAGGGAAACGTTACTGTTGGAAAAGTTTTTCAATGATAAATTTTCTTGGATTTTAGAAAACATCCGTACCGTTTAAATGGCCCTTTTGGCGAGTATTACGATAACGATACTGTTCGAAGCCGTTTAATTTGGACCCGATCCTCGGCAAGTGCCCATAAAATTTAAACTTTATCGCGGTGAAAGAGCACCGGCGGGGAAGTATAAATGAAAAATTGACCCGGGGATGTTTTTACTAAATTCAGGACGCCGGAAACTTTTCTTTATCCCGGGTTTTCTCAGGGAGAAAAACGAATATTCAAATTGGAACGATTTCGAATTATTCAGAGGGTTTTGATATTCCAATTTTCCATACGATCCCAAGATTAAAGTTGGAAAAAAAATTATCAAATTTAAAAAGAGTTTCGGTTTGATTTTGCGGATTTTTACTAATCGACCATTGTATAAAAAATCCATCTTCGTTATTTACTTTCCAATTTTTAATCCAAGGTTGAAACAATGCAAATAGGTAAAATTAATTGGAGGTCGAAAAGACCAGGAAAACTTTTATTATAATAAAATGCCTCTTTGTTATTAAAAATACTTTGTTTTTTTTTCCAAACAAGGTTGGAGAATGCAAAATGGTAAAATTAATTGAAGGTCAAAAGACCGGAAAACATTTCATTATAATGGAAAATGCCATCTTGTTATTTATTTGCGCGAATTTTTTTTCTGACAAGGTTGGGCAAAAAATAGGTAAATTATTGAAGGTCGAAAAGACCAGGAAAACATTTGCATTATAATGGAAAATGCCATCTTTGTTATTAACATATTTTGTGTATTGTTTTATCGACGACGGAAAGAAAAGACGTTAAATAGGGAACAATTCGATTATACTTAGTTCTGGTTAAAAGTGTCCAATATCAAAAAAACAAAGAAAAATGAAAAGTGTCCGTTTCGAACAATATAATATGTAAAAAAATGATCAAACTCAACAGGAAGCGCTTCCCAACATAGTGGACCAGTGCCCCAACAACTGAAGCAGTACCCCAACAAAGGAGCGTCTGGAAAAACCCAAACGAAGGTTTTTACCCAAACTCAAATTATAGTGCCCCCAAACCCGTGGACCATTCCCAACAACAGAGTGTCTGGGCCAAATGGAAAAAACAAGACAAATTTCCGAAATTTGTAAAGGAACCAGTCCTCGCAACGGACCGCATCAGAGCATTTTCAGCAACTGAACCAGTGCCACCAACATGGACCCATCAGAGCATTTTCAGCAACATGGACCAGTGCCAAACAACTGGGCCGGCGTCAGAGCATTTTTCCTGCAACCCAACCAGTTTGGGCCAAATGAAAAAAAACCCATCAAATTTACCCACCTTCAAAGTTGAAGAAAGGTTTGGGGTCAAATAAAGAGGTAACTGTGAGTAGCTGTGACATTTTTTTGGGGCAAATCGAAGGACCAAATCACAAAATCAAATTTTGTTCCATTTTTTTAGAGAAGATTATACATACCCTACTTTTAATGGTTTCTTCAAAATTATTTGGTTTAATGGGCGAAAACGAATTACAATTTCTTCTACCAATTTGAACTTTCAATAATATCGGCGGGCGAGGTTCCGTTTAAGATGAATGAAGTTCCAGGGCAAGAAAACCCCCCCGCATTTTTATATCGTAACCAACGAAGCACCAATTAAGTACATTTGATAACGGATTTTTTGGATGTGAACATTGCTTGACGTGGTTGTGGAGACCCTTTATATGATTACAATTGGAAACAGAAAAAATTTCCTAGAAAAAAATTCAGACCCCTTCCATATATGGGGTTATCATAATATTTAAGCGGTGAAAAGATTTTCTTTACTTTTTTAGTTGTAAAATAGTCTTATATGTTTTCTTGATGTTAAATTATAACCTGTAATAAATAAATCGGATCTAACCAAAATAATTTATTGTTTTTTATTAAAATTTGCTCAGTTTTATTAATAATTGTCAATGGACGAATATTCCTGTTTCAAAACTAGCTAATGTTACAAAAACTAATATTTTGTTAACTTTGAAAAAAAAATAAACTCTCCATTTATCCGCTGGACTTTTAGTTTTAAAACCCAAGGAAAAATCGTAAAATTAAAATTCTAACGTTGGGGCTTTAGGTTTTCAACCCTTTTTGGTTTACTTTTTGGTTTTTTTCAAATCCATTTTTTTTTTCAACTTAGAAAAAACCCTCGAGACAAGTGAAAAGGTTATAAACTCTATCGTTTGACACCAACAGAAGAAAAATCATAACGAGTTGAAAAATGACGGAAAAACTATTTTTCGCTTTGTCTAAAAAGAACCAAGTGTTTTTTCTTTTTCCCAAAATTTTTTTTTAACCTTTTTGTAACATGAAACACTTTAATGTGTTAAAGTTGTATTTCTATCAACTATAGAGCTGGGGTTTTATTTTCCCTTTTTGGGTCTAATAACATTAAAAAAAACATTTTACAAGACAACCGTTTTATTGCAATAAAAAATAGTGTACAAAATATAATTATTCCTAAATATTGTTACAAAATATACTATATCTAAAAATTATGGGTATAAACGTATTCTCACCTCGGTGCTGCTTCCGCTGGCCTTCTTCTTTTTCGAGTTTGTATGGGTCCAAATTTTCGTATTGGACTTTTTCTTCGTAAAGTTGTCTGTATTTTGTTCAAAGTTTTCTGCCAAATTTTTATAGAAACAAAACGCTGTAAAAATAAATTGGATAAAATGGTTTTAAAGCGACATTGAACAATTGGGAAACAAAGATAGATGTTTTTAACGTTATCGTTCCAATCAAAAAAGCACAAACATTTCTTTTTTACCATTACCGCTCAACGTTGGTGGACAGCAAATGTAAATGTTCTTTGCTGAAAAACCGTATTGTGCAATTATCGTGTAAGTAACAAAACTCGGTTTCGGGTAATTATCGAATAAATTCCAGTATATCTTGCAAAGAAGCCAGGTCCTACGAAAGTCTTTGCCCTATCTTAGAATAACTGATGGTTCGTTGTCGTTTTTTTTGCACAAAGATCGTTGGACCCGCCTGAATTTTCCATTCCTTTCTTGCATTGTAGCGCCACTTCAAAATGTTGATACGTTCTGGAGCCAACAAACGTGTAAAAGTCCATTATGAAATTGGAAGGGAAAATAACGCCAAGCTTAATGGCCCGGAGGGTAAATGACTGGGCTGGAAGTCATTGTTATAATTTCATTTTTAAACACGACTTGACAGTTTTGTATTTTAAAGTCTGAATATCGTAAACAATACATTTTTCTGTACGTTGTACAACTTTTTATCTAGTTGTTAATTGACTGAAAATTGAACAGGTCGCGTGTATTTATCGAATTTTAATGCCAAACCCTAACGCACCGGAAACAAAGTAGATAAGCAAAATCACACAGAATTTCTACAAAAAGAACAACACGGTGTTATGGACTTGTAAACAATTCATTTTTGGATAGATTCGGTTGGAAAGAAAAGATACAAACAATGCAAGTCGTTTAACATTTTTTTTTTTGGTCAAGTTAAACTGATAACGCACAAAGGGATTTCAATAGTGGAAAAAATCCAGGTTCTTCTTAAAATCAAACATGTTTTTTCTTCACTTTGAATATGCAAATTTTTCACCAACCGGTGTTTGGTTTCGTTTTTTCAAGAATAACCAATGTTGTAATACTTCCAAGTAATTTGTCATCGTTTCGGGTTTTTCTCCCGTTCCCAGTGCTTTTTTATTGACCATTTTTCTCGTTAACGTCTTAATATAACTTTCATTTAACAATGGTGGAATGTCTTCCTCAAATAAACAAAGTTTGGTGTAATTGCTGATTATTTCAAGACAAAGGTATTTTTCACAAATTTCAAATGTAGCGTTTTTTCGTTTCCGAAAACGTAAAACTTTCGGTAGAATAAATATCCTAGAACATTTAATTTTTAATTTTAATCTCTCCAGCAAACTCTTGTATTCATAGGTAAATGGAATGAATACTCCACCCCAGTCTGGCTGTATTAATTGAACAATAGGTTTTTCTTGCTCCAGTATATTTCCAACGATAACGGAATATTCTTTGCTTATTTGCACGTCAAGTGGTTCGTCTATGAAACTCACCAAAGGAAACGTGTTTTCATTAATATCACTTTCTTCCTCACTTTTATTTTCATCATAAAACCTAAATTATCGCCGTAATTCTGCAATATTACAATCGTACATTTTTGTACTCGTAGCTCAACAATTTTTTTCCTTATCGTTTAACAATTTTCTCCACTCGTAGCTGAACAATTTTCTTGCCACTCGTAGCTGAACAATTTTCTTGCAAAATAGACAATGTGAATTGTGATAACCCATTGACCGAGTACCTCGTTTTATTGTAAAAACATATATCCGAAGGCTTGGCCGCTTTCGTCAATGTGTATGCACAACCCCAATTGGTGTTTGGCATAAGGCGTTCGATTTTCGAGGCACCCTTGCACGAACGATGGTCTGCGGATTCCTCGTAAGGATTTTCTCGAATCTTTAGCTTTAAATACGGAACAGGGAAACTTAAAGTTTGTTGACTTTCTAACCATTGTGCCCATATTGGTGAAATCGACACATGGTCGTTCTTCCTCGTTACTCGTACCATCAACTTCAAAAAAATAGGAGATTAATTGGCTTACCGTCGAGTTCAGCAGTGGCTTGTCTGGTCTGCGAAGGCCGACTCAAGTAAATAACGAGCCATCAGATTGATTGATTAAGAAACTTTTCCTAGAGCCCGTTTTGGGATGCGTTTACAGCAGCCATCTAGAGTTTCACCCAGATCGACAATAACGTTTTCAAAAGTTGATGTTATCGATGTAAAGGCGGACGGTCCACTTTTAGCCAAAACACTGTTGTACCCAAGCTGTTATGTAGATATTGACATACAAACGGCGTGTGTGATTTTCGATCTAAGGTCTCTGGTTTTTCGTCGCAGCCGCCGCCGTTGTAGTTTTCTTTCACCAAACTGTTGTTTATAAAAATGTCAAATTCGTCGCAATCGATCGAGTTTATATAGCGAACAAGCTTCTCCAACTCGGACGTCACAGTTAATGTAATTTCATCCTGAACGGGATCGTAGAATAGGCCATTGCAGTTTGCGTCCCCCAAGCAATATGTTTTAACCTTATGATTAAGATAAAAATGATTGGCTATACTCTGAACAATCGAATCGAATTTATTCATGAGAGAATTTTTCAAATGGATAAATCGCGATTATTAACATTTGAACGAACAATGATTTTGGGTATTTCGAAATCCATTTTTGGGTCGAAGCTTAATAAATTGAATAGTGGAAAAACACACACACACAACATAGATAATGTGACAATCAAACCAATTTAATTTATACAATAATAGGGCCAAAGTCTTGTTGATGAGAAATTGTGAGTTACGAATTTTTATCACCGCTAGATCTTTCGACGGACAATTTCTTCATGTCGAGTTTTTGATTACTCTCCAACCTTAGAGTCGGCATAATAAATTTTACGATTTAGAAATTTCGCATAATCCTGGCCCCGTTCGGTCCCTATCAGAGCCCCGCTTCTGCTTTTCCATAGAATGAGCGTAACGGTTTTTGCTCTTTGTTTATGCATCGTGATCTTGTATCCATTTTCCAGTGATAAAGATAAATTTCTTCATCGTCGTTGCCAACAGAACGAGAAAATACTTTAAAATCCTCAAATTGGTAAAGGGTACTGGCAAATTAAACCGTTTATTTTTGTCAAAAACGACCATCGTTTTCGGATAATAACTCGGCCATACGTGTTCCGCATACCCAGTTTGTGTAAATCAGACCGATTTACGTTGCATGCTCAGTAGGTGTGGAATTATTTCGAAAGCGTCGAGATTAACAACGATTCATTATACTGCCATAAGTTTGATATTTGCTGGTTCTCGGTCGCCGAGCGCATAAATACTCGGGAAACTTCTTGTCTGGATTGGCCAGGATCAGGGGGACCCTACGGATCCTCATTGTCTTTTGAAGTTGTTTGTTTCTATTTCTAGGCCGACTTGACCGCGTATAAAAAAGAATGGTCCACATATCTGTGTCAACTTTCAACAGTTCACCGTTGACATCGATTCTTCGAGTTGGGATTTAGACATTTTACTATATTTAAGGCCCAGCCAACCTTTTGGCACAAGTGACCGTAATTAAACTTAATTCTCGTGTTTACTTGTACTGGCAAACAGTTTCAATAAACGATAAGACGTGATAAAGAATTTATAAAGTTACTCGTTTGTCGGTGGTAATGATGATGATGATGATGATGCCGCCTGCTGTTTCAGGGCCTCGACACTTTTGACCACTCTAACAATTAAATTGGGATCTTTCGTATTGCGCCACAAGGCCGTCAACACTTCCCAGTGTAAATCGGCACATTTTGTCGTAGTCATCCAGGTGGAAAATAACCGATCGTCGATATATGCCGACGTCGGTAACCAAACGCTGGTAATTTTTAACAAGTGAAATTTCGGTCGCATGAGCCGACAAACAGAAAACAAAACGGACCACTAACGAAACCGATAATAGGGTAAGCCCCATGGAATACACCTTAAACACGGAACGGGAAATACAATGGGTTCTACGACTTTGCGAACCGGAATGGCATGAGTTGTTGACAACATTTACATGGACCTCGAAAAGCAGTTATACACAGTACAAATTTGAAAGCGGTTGGATTGAACGGTTTGGATTCGATTATGATCTGGAACATGAGAATAAGGCACACGAGAATAAGCACATGAGAATCTGAGAAAAATTTTATTCTTTCGAAGGAGCTCGTTTGATTCATCTTTTCAAGCGTTCCGTTGGCACAAGGGTTCCACGTTTACTGTTCAACGGCCGAAAGGACTGGACCACTAATGTAAAGTTTCCCATTCTCGTTTTGAAAAGTGCTCAAGAAACAACGGACTGCCGACACTGGATAAGGAAATTTTTACCTTTGGTCCCAGTTTCAGCAAGCTACGTGACGTACCTATCGACAGTATGACGTTTTCTCCGATTCCGATTTAGTCGGGGAAATTGGCGATTCAGTTTAACGAAAATGCTCTTTCAGGGCGAACCCTATTTTGCTTCGAGGCGGAAAACGAACAATGGTTGGAAAATGAAAAATCTATTCAGGATTTGTCAACTTTTTTGCGACAATAGATCCCCTATACGACGTGGTAAAATTTTTGGATTTTGGACCCCTATACGCACCTCGAGCACCAAAGCCATTTCTCTAACACCGGTCGACCATGACGAGGTGAAAATTAAATACGACGGTATTTGTAAACTGTTTGAACATTTCGTACTACAATTGGAAATGGTGACGACGAGTGCCCAAAAAACCGAACACATTTTGACTGAACTGTGTTGCGTTCGAAATTTCAGTACCGCCACAAATTTGCTGTATTGCACGGTAAACATGCTACCTGGCAACGGGCCCGAAACTCTACCCGTTTCCATTCGAGACAGCAATTTTTGGCTGAAAAAATTTCCCGATAAAATCGGACAAGTATACGTTAGTAAACCCGTTACGAAAACGAGTTACGCTCAACCGATTTTAGGAATGCCCGTGGACGGTTTACTTATAGGCATTACGCATTATCAAAAATTAAAAGTATCAACGATAGAACTTGTTGCACAAGGATGGGAATTGTTTGCGTTAGAACGGCCGCTTGATAAATTAAAGTTACGCATAAACATTGGCGATGCCGCGTTTTTACCCAATGGAATATTGATTTGCTGTCATGGACACCTACAAGCATATAAAATTTATACGTCTGCGTCGGATAAAATTTGAACCCAATATACTATGTAAAGTTGTAGAGCACTTGAAATTAAAAATTGAAGACCTGGTTTAAAGAGGTCACAATGTAATAGTTGTGTAAAGTGTAAAATATATGGTATTTTTTTCAAACGTCATTTTAGACATTACAGTTTTACTACTAGGAGTTGGACGTGTACAGTTTTTACATTAACAAAGTATTTGGACATTGTCATCTTTGAACTCTAAATCTAGTAAAATAAAACATAAGTGTGGATTTTTCAACCATCATTTAGACATGTACAGTTTTTCATGAACAAAACTTTGTTGAAAACTCTAAATCTAGTAAAATAAAACACGTAAAGTGTGGTATTTTTTTCAACCATCATTTTAGATATGTACAGTTTTTTTACATGTAACAAAACTTTGTTGAAACTCTAAATCTAGTAAAATAAAACACGTAAAGTGTGGTATTTTTTTCAACCATCATTTTAGACATGTACAGTTTTTTTACATGTAACAATATATTTTCTTTGTGACATTGTCATCTTTGTAGAAACTCTAATCTAGTAAAATAAAACACGTAAAGTGTAAATATGTGGTATTTTTTTCAATCTTCGTTTTATTAATGTACAGTTTTACTACTAGTAGCTAGAGACGTACAGTTTTTTACATGTAACAAAGTATGTGACATTGTCATCTTTGTAGAAACTCTAATCTAGTAAAATAAAACACGTAAAGTGTAAATATGTGGTATTTTTTTAATCATCGTTTTATTAATGTACCGTTTTTTTAAATATAACAAAAATATTTTCTTTGTGACATTGTCATCTTTGTATAAACTCTAATATAGTAAAATAAAACACGTAAAGTATAAATATGTGGTATTTTTTCAATCATCGTTTGATTAATGTACAGTTTGACTATTAGGAACTAGAAATATCATTTTAAACGTATACATTTTTTTTTTACTTTTTAAAGGTCTTTCATTATAGACGTATGACATACACCGGTCGCAGAGACACCATCCATTTGAATTCTCTTCCTTGAAATCTAAAACTTTTTCGTCACCCTTTGCATTTTTGATGAAAAAATTCCGTAGGTTAAAACAAAACTTTATTATCGTACACCACAAAGAACATATTGCTTTATCACCTCGCTTTTACTTTTTTGTGTTCCATTGACTACCACACGTTTATTTTCGACGGGTAGGGTTTTAGTTCGGATGCCAGTTTTAAAAATTTTCGGTTTTACATTTTACCCATCCTTCGTTGATCGTTGATAGAAACATTTGATTGGCAGAGACGATACGGATCAGTTGCTCGCAAACGATGTCTTTGGGTAAGGTGTAAAATTTGGATTCGATCCGTCCAAACAACTTCTTGTAAATTCCCATCGATTTTTTATGGAAAATAATTTCGTAAAGAACTCCGTCTTGATGTGACTGCGAAACTCTTCCATACATTTATTAAAGCCATTTGAAAAGTATTGCTGAAGTGGCTTCTCATAAATATGTCCACGTTAAATTTGTTGCTTGTAACGCGACGTAGTACTGAAAACCGCGTTCGCCTGCCATTACAATCGATCGATTTCGTTTTCGAAAACTGCAAACGAATTGAAAACCCTCCTCGGCTCCGGATTTATTTTGTTATTGAGTCTGAACATGTTTAAAAATGCAAATCGATTCATAAGATTTGCAAAGGATCAATCAACGTGTCGAGTGTGGTAAAAATATTTCCAAATTCGGTCGCTGTTCCGCAACCGAGAATGCCCAGTTCTCTTACATATTTTTCTGAAAATGAGTCCTCTTCAGCAGTTCTATGGCATAGAAATCGGTTCGGCTCATGTGGGTTTTCTCATCGTCGGGGTAACCTTCGTAAAGAAATGAAAAGAAAAGTCAAATTAAATTTGGATGTTTATTATCTGCCGCTGTTAACTTGCTGAAAAACTTTGAACCTTCGTCGCCGCTTTCATCGTCATCATTCTCGTTGCAATAAGCGTGATCTTTACAATGTCCTTTACCATTCGGAAAGTCTATTTCGTCACAAGCATTCACAATAATCCGAGTTTTTCCCTTGGTCTTTTTCTTTCTGAGATCAAATGGATATGATGAACAAAAACGGCATTACTAACAACGAACAGAGTCGTAGGGCCCATTGTAAAGGGCTTGTAAACATCGGCACTGTCATCGGGGATTCAAATTTTTTCCAGTTACATGTGGCCAAAGGTGGAAAAAAATCGTCGCTCGATTGACCTGATGATAACCAATCGAGTATGGTGACACACGAACGCTTCGATGGAATTAGACTTTTTATGATTCGATTATAAAGCGTCGTTGCTCGACTAAGCGACGATTCGTCGATATTAATTAAAATCAAACCCTTTTGTACGTGAAATGTGGTATCTGATAATATTGCGGCCCAAAAACGTAATTTTTCCAATTTCCATCGTTTGTGCACACTGGAATCGTCGTACACACACTGGAATCGTTGTGCACACTGGGACTAGCATCGGAAATTGTTATGTTTAGATTACGACAACAAAAGGCATGGGCATATTCACGATTGACCATTTCGGTTAACGTGACATCTTTCCACAAAATGTATTCGACCCCAATGTCCGATTTCTCGATGAGGGCATTTTTTTCCGGACATTGTTCCGGACACAACAGACAAATTTGGCAAATTTCCTGACGGTCCGTAAAAGCGTTGACCATAAAATGCGTTTCCGACATTGTTATATGGTGCGAGAATTAGAAGCTCTCGAAATCCAAAAGTCGAGATGCTCGTACATTTTCCTCGTAACACATTCGTTTGTGTTCAACGAACTTTTAAAATAACTGTTTATTTGGTAAACTGCACTATTTGCACACACACCGTTATTGTATGCGTCACATTAAAAGATTTGGTTCGCAAATGGCGTCGAAATCGATATCGACAAAATCGTCTCCAATGGAGGTGGAGATGGCGTTAGAATTAGAACACATATTAACTTTAGTACAGGAAGCTGTTAAACTTGAGAATGGAGGCCTCTATGCCGATTCCCCACTTAAATGGCGTGAAGCTGCCAGCGTACTAGTTTCATACGCAAACGCAAATATAGATCCCTCCGATACGGCAAATTACTACGCAGGTAAAAGCGCTTATCGGTTGGTTAGTATCACGAGCAATACAAAACAAACTTAAAGCAATTGGCTCCGAACTATTTGTTCTTGCAGGAGGTTAAAAGAATACATCGACAAGGCCATCAGCGATATAACGGCCGCAAATGAGGTGCAAAAGACGAACAGGAAGAATCGTTTACGGTAGCGGAGCCGAATACAATAAGCGCTCCCAGTTTATGGAACTACAAGGCCAGGACAAGGTTCGCGATTTAATCGCCAGCTTGTTTGCGGCAAATAAAACTTTCAATAATTATTATTTCGGACCACCGGAACTGGAAAAACATTTATGGCCCCGCGTCCATTGCCAAATCGTACAATTTATTTTTATCGAAGTCAATAGTGCCAATTTAATGTCGGCCTATGTGGGCGGTACGGAAAAAAATATTAAAAACTTGTTTGATTTTGCGCGAAAAGTGTAAAACCGGATCGTTTGGTCCTTATCTTTTCTACGAAGGCCGGAGGATTCTTTCTACCTTACAAATTCGCCCATTGCAACGAACCCAGTTACGCAATTTATGATTGAAATGGAAAAAGACATCAACGACGAAGTTTACTTTTTCTTTGCGACTAATTTTTGAACCGCAAAGCCGGCCATAAAGCGACGTTCTACGGCCTGTTTCTCAAGTTATCCGAAAATGATAAAGTCAAAGCTGCACTCTATCGTGCCACTTTATCTCGTTTCCAACACGCCGTAAAGCGATACAACAATAGAAAACCTGGCAAAAGACCCAAAACTTACTTTCGCCCAGTGCTATTGCGGATATAGTTAAAATGCCTTTCCATAGCCAATCAAATTAGCATACACGATAGATTTAGAAATTAGAAACCGCACGTGTACGAAAAAGATCCACTGGGTCCGTCCACATTTTCCGACGTTTCTCGACGCGAAGGTCGACCTATTACAAACAGGAATTTAAAAATAGTACCATTAACCTATAAGTTCTACTTGCTTTTAAAAGGACTCGCTCCGTTAGATGCAGCCGAACTGGAACGCTTTAAGGAAGATTCAAAAGAATTGCTACAACTTGATGATGGTTCTTCGGGAACCTAAAAAAGCGTTCCCACACCGCTAAACTTTTTCTTTGTCATTTGCAAACAAGATAAGAGTTACGTAAAAAATTAATTGTACTTTTTTCCGACCATTGCCCCCTTTTTTTCCCCACATAGAAACTTTTTGGCGGGGTAAGGTAAAATGATTTACATAGTTGTTCCGCAAATGGATCGTGAAATAGTAACAAGATTATATCTTTACTATAATCCCTTTCTCGGATTAATGTTACCAATTAGAAAAAAAACACAGATTGGAATAAATAAACATGTGAAAATTTACACGTTTAAAGTTTTTTGAAATTTTGTCGAGCAAAAGTTTTATTTTTTTACAAGCCATACATACAGACGTGCGGTAGTTGTCTTTTTAGTTTTTATGAAAAAGCTGAGCGGAAGGACACACGACCTACATTAGTTTAAAGTTGTGAAAACGTCCCCTATTTTTTACAGACGTGCGGTAGTTGTCTTTTTAGTTTTTATGAAAAAGCTGAGCGGAAGGACACACGGTCTACATTAGTTTAAAGTTATGTAAATGTTTAAACGTCCCCTTTATGACGTTCGATAAAACTTTTAACAAGATCTGCGGTCCGGTTAAATTTCGTAGGTCCAAACATAAAATCGTGCAGTTCATTGCCGAACAAATGTATTTGTATATTCGAATTATGCCAGGTGTGTTGTAATCTAAACAAATGATGTGCAAAACTATACAATTCCGCATCAATTGCAAAATTGGTACGTCAGTTGTACCCGTATAAGTAAAGGATCGAAACGTCTTAGTTCGGTTTTAGAGGTCCGTAGAGATCCAAATGTTTTTGTAAATCACGGGAAAGGAATAACCCGACGACGCACGAATCGTTCACGTCAACGTAAGGGGAAAGATAATATGTTCCTTTGGGTTTAAAGTCCACCGGAACGCCGATGGTGCTCGAGAGGACGATTCTGCCAGACGGGACTTTTCGTCGCGAGCCAACTTTGAATAATGGAAAAGCACCGGCAGTCAGTAGTGAATACATGAGAGTGACTCCTCCTCCTCCTCCTCTTTCAATCACATTCTAACGCCTCCTCTTTCAATCATTCCTACGCTCCCTCCTCTTTCATTCACATTCCTAACCACCTCCTCTTTCATTCACATGCTAAACCTTCCTCCGTCATTAACATTCTATCCATGCCAGCTTACGTATCACATTCTAACCACTCTATCCCCTCTTTTATTTGCTGGAGAACAAAATAATGTGTGCAGCAGAATTTTACTCAGTTTAAATTTATAAGTACACAATATGCCTAAAGGTTCCAGAAAAAGAACTGGAAGACAGTCAATAGAAATATAGTTAAAAAAGTGCAATTGAGTGTCCAATATGTTTGGAAATTTTTACAACAAACAAACTAGAACAAATAAATGTGTTCATCTTTTTTGTTTCAAATGTATTATGGAAAGGTCAACAAAGTACATAAAGAATATTGTGGAATGGTTTGTAAAGAAAGGCACATGTCCAATTTGCAGAATTTCATATGATCAACTCATAATTTGTGAAACTGGTGAAATAATTAAAGTTGGAAAATTTAAAATTTGATGAAGATGAATTTGGAGATAGTTTGCAAGATGAACTTGCAGACTTTTTGTGTATTTAATAAGATCATCATCTATATAAATAATATGGAAGAAAATATTAATGAAGAAAATTTACATAATGGTGAGCAAAAGTGAAGATGAAGATGATATTGAATTGCAAAATTTATTTATGTTCCACATGGGTAGTAAAATGGATCTTAACAAATTTAGATATTTGCTACAGAATGACATAAATAGAGTATCCCCAATTGATGATGAAAGTGGTGATTCAGATTTGGAAGAAGAAGAAGATTTATCAGCAATTCGAATGTAAAATTAGTGTCAAGTTATGGAACTAACTTTATGCATAGAGTTTTTGTGTTGTGCAAAATTATGTGGTTATAAAAACAATTTCAAATAATGCAATTCATTATTTGTGTCAGTACTGTTATTTTTATAAACAATTTAATTTAATTGACATAATGGACTACCAAGTTAATACTCACATGAAAAGAAAATTTGGTTATAGCCTTAACGAACTTAAGTGTTTTATATGTGAGAACAATCTTTATCAAATATACAACCCAGAACTGTGTTTAATTTGTAATAGTCCCAATAAGACAAATATTGAATTAAATGAAGAAACATATTTACCAAATATTGAATTATAATAAATGCCTTTTATATTTGATAAAAAAACTATTGTAGTGTTATGTAATCAGCCCTTTGTATAGGTCTGTCACGTAAACTTAGTGGACTGTAGAAATTATAGGTCGTTGACTCACCTTGATAATTCGCTCGCTAATTTTTTTTTTTGTGTATTTAAATAAAATTTGAAAAAAGTATCTTACCAAAGGATGATCTAGCAGGAAGGAGTAGGATCGCTTCGTGATGATCACTAATGGTAAGACGTAGTAAGCACGTTTGTATCGTATAGAGTACCGGCACCTTTCTCGTAAGTTGCTTTCTTGATACTGGTTCCTTGTATCGTAGATTGGTACGTAGCATTTTTTTTTTGTATAAAAGGTAGAACGAGATGGTCAAATGAGAATTTAAATGGTGCGGTAAAGGATGGTAAATAGCATTGATAAGCAATAAAAGTACCCGAATTTTTAAGTTAAATACAGGGACATGACATGTTTTAAATTAATAAAATTGATAAAATTTGTAACATAAAGCAGTGTAACTGAAGGCGTATGAATAATAATTTTATATAATTAGAAAGTAACTTAAAACAAAAAGTAAAAAAAAATAATTAAAAAAGATGTGAAGACAGAACATCCTCACCCCCTTGAAAATGCCCAGAGCATTTTCAGAATTAAGCATTATTAGGTAATGGACATAATTTGACTAATGGTCGTTTAATTAAACCCTAGCCGTTTTACCACAGCCACTCTGGCTATCTTATCCAAATACCACAAATCACTTCTTGTGTGCGTCCTAAAGGCCAATTAAGAGGACTAGTATCCTCGTTTTTAATCAGCACCATAGTATTAGGCGTGATTGTTGAAATATTTAAAGTATTCCACTTGCACGTTGTTGCAAAGTATGCAAGTATTCACGGTGCCATCTCATAAAAATCAAAATGTATTCTTTGTAGCAGCTGCCAGCAGAAAGTCTATTCAATTTTAACGAATTTAAGTCTCTATCTGGAATAGCTGTTAAGGCTCAAGGTTAAGAAATGACCGGGCGTCAATACTGATAGATCGCTCGGGTCTGTACTTTAAAAGGGCATAAAGGTCTTGAGTTTAAAACTGCTTCTACTTGAGTAAGTACAGTTAAAACTCTTCGTAACTCTAGAATTGTTTGCCTATAACTCTTAATAAATGCGATTTAACGCATTTAATATTAGCCTCCGATAATCCGCCCATGTGCGGGCGTTCGGTGGGATAAAATGCCATTTATGGCTTCAGTATTGGCTGTTTCTAGAAAATTTGTTTTAAATATTTGGCTGCGCCTACAAAAGTGGTACCGTTATCTGAATATACATTAGAACATCGACCCCTTCTAGCAATAAAACGACGAAAACCAGCCAAGAACGATTCAGCAGATAGTTCAGAGAAGTTCTATGTGAACGGCTTTGGTAGCGCAACAAATAAAGAGGCAAACGTAAGCCTTTAAACTTCTAGAACCCCGTAACCTATTCATAGTAATTGTAAAATGACCAGTGAGATCCACGCCCACATTTTCGAATGCTTTGGCGCGATACACGGAATTTGGTAAATTACCCATGTTTGGCTGGTATGATTCGGGATGTGTTTTCCAGCAAGTCTGACAACGAAAAATAACTTTTCGAATCAACTTTTTTGGGAGCGAGTATCCAGAAATTTTGAACTAATAAGCAATGCGTGGTTTGTATACCTGCATGACAAAATTTTGTATGTATTTCAAGAATGAGCAATTCAGTGAAAGTAGAATTGCTGGGCGACAAAATAGGAAATTTATTATCAAATTTAAGTTCAGAATTGCATAATCTTCCTCCTACTCTTAAAATATTTTATTATCTAAAAATGGATCTAATTTTCTTAAATATTTTGGAACAGGTTCTTTATTAAGTAGTAATGAAATTTCTTGAAAATAAGTATTCTGGACATGCTTTGCTAAAACTAGCGAGATTCATGCAGCCCAGTTGAAGAAAGATTCCACTTTATTGGATTATTTTATTTCTTAGGTTATGAAGAAATCGTAAAACGTATGCTAATATTCTTTTAATTTTTTTGAAAGGGAAGAACAGTTTTGAAATAATTTATCAATAAAATGATCATTTTTCTTTGAAGCAGATATCGACTTCAATCTTTCGCCCTTCAGCCTCCGCTTCAGGCGGCACTGACTGTTGAACTTAAGGAAATCGATTCTTCTGGTGTATGCAAAAAGCTTGGGCCATTCCACCAAAGAAAAAGTGGATATTTCCCTGGGAGAAAGGCCACGAGAACCACAATCAGCAGGATTCAAAGCTGAAGGAACATAGTACCAGTTTTCGGGAGAAAGCTTTTCTTGAATATATGTAACACGATTACTTACAAATGTTTTCCAACAGTGTGGTGAACTCTGAATCCAAGAAAGTGTAACTTTACTATCGGTAAAAGCAAATATTTTTTGAAAGGTTATGGTTTTTCAAACGTATTTAAAATAAATTTTATAAGCTTTGAGAGCAGGACTGCAGCGCAAAGTTCTAGTCTCGGCAATGAGATTTTTTTTAAGGGTGCCACCTTAGACTTTGCACATACAAGAAAAGTTTTAAATGAATTGTCGTCAGACAAAATTCTGAAATAAATGACTGCTGCAAAACCCCTTTCTGAGGCGTCAGAAAAACCCACCAATTGCAACTGCATATTACTAATATTTATATGTCTAGATATAGTAAAGCTTGAAAATATTTTTAATTCACTTTTAAACCTTTCCCATTTAAAACTTATATCATTTGGAGGAGTATCATCCCAGCCTAGCCCTAAGGACCATATAGACTGTAAAATTAGTTTACAATAAAGCAAAAGTGGAGTTAAATATCGGGGGGATCAAATATTCTTGCTAATTCGGACAAGATGTTTCTTTTAGTACAAGGCTTTTCAACACAATTAAATGAATAGAAGAAATTATCATTTTTGGGCCCCAAACAGAACCTAATATTTTAAAGTATTATTTTCTAAATCCAAGAAAAGTCCTTTGTTTGCAATGTGATTCAG
The DNA here is from genome assembly GCA_019359885.1 of Listronotus oregonensis. Classification (NCBI taxonomy): domain Eukaryota; kingdom Metazoa; phylum Arthropoda; class Insecta; order Coleoptera; family Curculionidae; genus Listronotus; species Listronotus oregonensis. The sequence continues at coordinate 23,198 of JAHBCN010003110.1, forward strand.
GTAAGTCTAAGTAATCTGGGTTCATTACTAGCCCATTTTCCGGAGTTCAAAACTACCCCTTTTAAGTAAATGAATTAGTTCGTCTTTAGTTTTTAAAGCCTGGTTAAAATCTTGACTGCCTGCAGCAATATCGTCAACGTAAGTCGAGTTAAGCAAATTGAACTAGCCAAAGGTAGATGAGTATAATCATTAGCCAGTTTATTTAAAGTACGTATAGCTAAGTATGGTGAACAAGCTACGCCAAAGTTACAGTATTTAATTGATATTCAAGCACCGGTTCATTGGGCGAAAACCGCCATAAAATTTTTTGATATTTCTGTTCCGGTTTTACTAAAATATTACGAAACATTTGTTTAATATCACAAGTAAAGACGAATTTAAAGATTCGAAAATTAAGTAAAATTTTCACCAAATCAGCTTGAAGTTTTGGACCAGTGTAAAGTGCTTCATTTAATGAAATTTTGTTAGGAGCATGACTGGACGCATCAAAGACAACTCTTAACGGAGTAGACGTGGAGTCTTTCTTTTGTACTGCATGATGGGAATATAAAATTCATCCCGACGTAAGCGATGAATTTAAGACCCGTTCCATATGTCCCAAATCTAAATATTCACGTAAGACATCAGAATATGCTGATACATCTGAATCTTGTAATAGACGCCTTTCTAAAGAGTAGAATCTACGCAAAGCCACTGATCTAGTATTACCAAAGTCAGACATAAATTTTAAAGGTAAAACCACAGTATATTTTCCTTCTGAAGATTTTGTAGTTGTATCTACAAAATATTTTTCGAGTACAAATCTTCCGGAGATTTAGAAATCACTTCTGGTACCTCTTCTATTTCCCAAAATCGCTTTATAGAATTGTCCAAATCAGTATTAGTAAAGTAGTAAAAATGACTGTATATTTTTTGAAACGAAATTAGAGTTGGTCAAAGGCACTTTCCCCATAATTGTCCATCCAAAAATAGTATTAACAAATGTGGACTATCTTGCCCGGTACATATTTTGCCGTTTTCCAAAATGGAACCGAATATATCCGCACCTAATAGTAAGTCTACTTCATCCCTTTTATTAAACCCGGGATCACTTAGTTTTAAACCTTTACCTAGGTATTAAAGAAATGTCAAACGAAGTTCGTGGCATTGAGTCGCAGATTTATCAATAATAATCGCTTCGATATTTAGACTTGTATTTTCATTATCCAGTGGAGCAATAGTGCAAAATACACCCGACCAGCGGAGGTACACATTCTTTCTAGACCTTGTAAGTTTAATGAAATATTAAATTTTGATAATCAATTTGCCAACAAGTCTTTTGTAATAAAGAAGATTGAGCACCTGTGTCTAAAATAGCTCGAGCTTGAAGCCAATTACCAAAATTGTCTTTAATATTAAGTAAAATAGTAGACAGAAAAACATCATGATTGTTTAACAACATGCCCACTTGCAAAACTCTGTCCTCATTATTGTTGGAAGTGCTTTGTACTGAGTATAAGTTGGGCATTTTGTATAATGCTGTTATGTGAATTTATATGCGAATTGTGGGGTAAATTATAATTTGAGTATTATTTTGAGGCTGTACAAACAGATGTCTTACTGGAACAGTATTACTCATAGAACCTACAGTATTATTATTATTAAATTAAGTAAAGTAATGAATGATGATTTTGTTACAAGTTTTACATCTTTTTGTGAAGTGCACTTAAAAATTGTATGAGAATTAGCTAAACAATTAATACAGGCTTTATTGCCTTTGACAATATTTATTCTTTCGAAAGGAGTTTTTGATAAGAATGTTGGGCATTTATAAATAATGTGCGCCTCTTTTACAAAAAGGCATGAAGTCACGCTGGGCTAACGTTTAGCTGGTGTGTGAGTAAAAAAGAGAAGAATTACGTTTAAAATTTGAACGGTTTAAATTTTGATTTAAAGGTTTATGTTTCCTTTGAGTGGTATTAAGATTTTATAGATTCTAAGGCGGTACATTGCTTAGAAACGAAATCCAAGATATTTTCATAAGTAGGCATGTCATTAGATGCATGATGTTGTTCAAATGTCTTTTGTGTAACAGGTCCAAACGATCTAACAGCATGTTAGCCAGAATAAAATTCCATTCTGAGGTTTGTATCCCATGTTTTGTAAAGAAGCTAAGTTGTCTTCAAAAGTATCGATTAAATGACGTAATGAATGCACACTAGCATCACTAACTAAACTCGAGGAACCTTCAATTGCTTTCCAACAAGAAACTGCCCGAGACGTTGATTGTCGTACCCGCTTTAATAAAGTATTATAAGCAATATTATAATTCGCACCCACCAACTTAATATTTTTAATTAAATTCAGAGGGAACGCCATTTAATACGGAAAGCAAATAATTAAACTTTTCTATGTCAGAAAGAGTATTACTCCTTATGAACTAAAGCATTAAACAATTCAACAAAACTAGGAATTTTGAGAATCCTCGCTAAACGTGGGTAACTTGATTTTGGCTAATTGCATGTTCATTTCTCTGTGCAACAGAAACATTATGACTTTGATTCAAAGAATCATAATGGATTCCAATTTCAAATAAATCATGATATATTGTCTGAATATTAGAGCATCTTTCCGAAAAATCAGTATGTATAATGTTCAGTAGTCACTTGTGACGTATCAGAAGCTATTAGGCCAATAATTGCAAAATGTTTTTTTTCGAAATCTTTTATTATCTTTTTAAAATTTTTAAACATAACCTTAAATTTGCTATGTAAAGATGAGTTGTCTTTAGCCTCATCTGCAACTCTTTCAATGCATTCTAACTGATTAATTGATATTTGTCGTAAAGCCGAAAAGCGTAAGTATTTTTGCTCTTCCGTAGTTGAAGGAGGCATTATTAATTAAAGTATTTTGATATGAATTTATTTTAAATAAAGAACGATTTTATTAAGAAGCAATGTATCATATATCGTAAAGCTCTTTATTTGCAGAATAAAATGTGTTAATAAAACTAAAATCTTTGTAACAAATAATAAGTTTTATTTTATTGACCTTATCCTGAAAGCTCTTTATTTGTGTAAAAAAAAAATAAACCTTTCAGTGTTTATAAACGTATTGTAAAAGCTCTTTTTGTATGTAAAAATAAAAACCTATTCTATTTTTACAGTAAACAACCTTATATTTGCAAACCCAAAAAAAAAACTACCTGACCAGTATGCCACAAAAAATAAAAGAATTTAACCAAGATAAGATTCTTGATACGGACAAGACCCAAAGGTAATCTTTTTGCTGTTTATAGCAATGATTTGTTAATTATGCGAAATATATTTTTAAAAATTAGAACATTTGATGAAAATAAGTAGAGAAAATGGTAAATATGTTCCTGTATTTAACTGATTTATTTGATAAATAAAACGGTAAAAGACTGATAATGAAATTTATAATAACTGAGCGAGCGAATTTCAATTAGTAAATAAAAATTAATCAATGATCCGGCTTCGAGGGGTCAAAAAATGTAGTGTTATGTAATCAGCCCTTTAGTAGGTCTGTTACGTAAACTTAGTGGACTGTAGAAATTATAGGTCGTACTGACTCACCTTGATAATTCGCTCGCTAAATTATTTTTTGTGTATTTAAATAAAATTTGAAAAAGTATCTTACCAAAGGATGATCTACAGGAAGGAGTAGGATCGCTTTCGTGATGATCACTTAATGGTAAAAACGTAGTAAGCACGTTTGTATACGTATAGAGAGTACCGGCACCTTTCTCGTAAGTTGCTTTCTTGATACTGGTTCCCTTTTATCGTAGATTGGTACGTAGCATTTTTTTTATAAAGGTAAAACGGAGAAAAAGGGATGGTCAAATGAGAATTTAAATGGTGCGGTAAAGGATGGTAAATAGCATTGATAAGCAATAAAGTACCCGAATTTTTAAGTTAAATACAGGGACATGACATGTTTTAGAATTAATAAAATTGATAAAATTTGTAACATAAAGCAGTGTAACTGAAGGCGTATGATTAATAATTTTATATAATTAGAAAGTAACTTAAAACTAAAGTAAAAAAAAATAATTAAAAAAAAAAAAGATGTGAAGACAGAACAACTATGTAATATTAGCTCTATTGTAATTTAGAAAATTAGGTCAAATTTTACTTTATTAAAATGTATTTCTGTATTAATAAAATGTATGCATTATAATTAACAGTATTTCATAAAACTATGTAATATTGACTCCATTGTTCACTTTATTAAGCTGTATTTCTGTATTAATAAAATATGTACTTATAAATTTTAAACTCAACCATATTAGTGTTTTTATTTTTACCTTAAACCTAGAAAAAAAAATTGTAAAAAATAAAAAATTTTAAACTCATCCATATTAGTGTTTTTATTTTTTACCTATAACCCAGAGAAAAATAACCACAGTAGATAAACAACAAGGTTTTGGTAGCAAAAGTCCCATAAGAAAAGCATACATCAAAATAAAAGAAACACAAATCCACATCAATACATTTATTAATAAATAAAAATCAAAAAGAATTTAATAATAAATATGATGAAAAACAAAAAAAGATTTTATAACTTTTGATTCATCATTATAATAATTATGGCGTGGTATCCATGTTAAAACATTCAATCATTTTAAATTCACGTCATTAAAAAATTACTATTAACCATTAAAATTAAACTTAAAGTCTCTATACACTAATAAATTAAAAGTTACCTTATGTTTTAAATAAACCAATGTTTCAAAACTTAAACGTCACTTAAAAATCACTTAAAATCTCTAAACACAGGAAACTTAACTTCTAAAACTAAATTTAAAGTCACTAAACACTAAAAAATCATTTTGTCTCTATAACTAAGGGGCTATTACGTCTCCCCAATAATCTCGTTCCTCGGTTGAACTAATGCCATTTTCGTCGGCAGGAACAGCCTCTTGAAGACGAGGAATATATCTATGTTCCTCAACTTCATCTGTTTGTGTTGTTGAGGAAACTAAATTAACTTGTATTGGCCTAAAAAAGCGTCCTGACACAATTACAACATGGTTCCCTTGTAAACGAATGAATCTCCCATGCCAATAATTGTTATTGTTGTTATTTTGGTTATTGTTGTTGTTATTCATGATATATGTATAAAATAGGTTAAAATATTAGGAATTAAAAATGATCAAATGTGTCGACTCGACTGTGCTGGAGTAACTAACAGTACTATACAGAATCGAACCTTACCACAAGTTAAATGAAAGAAAAAAAAAAAAAAAACCTCTACTACGCATGCGCAATGCTTTTAGCATACTTTCGGGAGCTCAACTGTCTCCGCTCGCGGCGCTCCGCTCGTGGCGCTCAGCTGGATCCGCTTGCTGCGCTCGCTCCTCCGCGCTTCGCTTGCCACTCGCTTCGCTTGCCGCTCGCTCCGCCGCGTTTGCTCGAAGCTCGCTTCGCTCGCGCTATCCCTCCGCCGGCTAGTCTTTTTCTCTTCTTTTTCCTCCTTCCCCCTTCCTTCCTCCTTCCTCCTCCCTTCCTCCCCTTTCTTCTGCTGCGCTCGCTTCGCTTGCACTCGCTTCGCTTGCCGTTCGCTCCACCGCGTTTCGCTCTTAGTCTTTTTCTCTTTTCTCTTCTTTTTCCTCCTTCCCCCTTTCCTTCCTTCTCCTTTCCTCCTTCCTCCCTTTCCTTTCCTTCCTTTCCTTTCTTCCCTTTCCTTTCTTCTGCTTTCGCCTCACCCAAAAAAAAAAAAAAAATGCGAGGGAGGGGCGGGGCGGGGGAGGAGGGTGGTGGGGATAAGTTGTGTCATTCCCACAGAACCACTATAAAAGCGTTCATAACTTCAGTCTTCTTCAAGCTCACAGTGTGTTCGGATTTATTCGTGTTTGCGGTCGTGAATTACTTTTAATTTTTGGTAAAATGTCTTTTGAATCTTCATCTGATGTGTCTAAAACTGTGATAAAGTGTGGTGAAACACCAAAAGTTAATATTTTGAGAATATTTGTTTAAACCGGCATCCAATCATCAAGGTAATGATAATTATCAAAATTTCGCTGATATTTCTTTCAAAGATTGTTTGTCAGACGTTGGTGTTTCCGACGAATATTTTAATCAACATCTAAACGATATTGATGAAACATATTTGGAGGAGATAACCAAAGAGAATGACTTTTTGGGATTGCAAAGTAGTCAGCTGACAATTGCTTCCCAAATGGTTAGTCAAACTGACAACAACTTATTTAATCTTAATACAAATGACGACAGTAACGACAATAACCAAACAGTTAGTCAAACTGACCACGACTTCTTTGGTCTTAATACAAAAGACAATACAGACGACAGTGACGTGATTGATGAGACTGACGAGTCTGACAACATACCGTCAAGCTGTTTAAAAATTTAACAAACTTAAAAGAATTTTTAGGAATAAAAAGATTAATCCAGTTCCAGAGCTTTCAGTTTCTAACACACATAGACCTGCCTTAAACATTTTAACCTTAAATGTTGCTAAATCTACTAGTAGTCAAAGTGAGGCTATACCTTCTACTAGTAGAGGATTTCAAAATTTATCTTTCTTTTCTTTAAGGCAGGAAAATAAAGTACAAAATTCACCTTTATTGTCCTCACAATATGAAAACGTAACACAAAATTCACCCTTAATATCTTTACAATATGAAAACCTAACACAGCTTAGCGATGATGATGATGAAATACCTCTTCGTCAATTAACACCAAAAGAATCGCCTTTTTGTATGAAAAGTAAAATTGAAAGCTCTGAAAATGATGATTGGGTGCCTCATATTTCACCATTTTCTTCTCCATCTCATTCTCCATCTCCTAGTCTTAGAATTGACTCACCAAATTTTTTCCAAAATTCTGTTTCGACCCAAACTGATTCAATACTTAAAAATTCCATTTCAACGCAAACCAATCCAATTTCTCACCAATCAAAATTTAAAAATAATAGAAAATTAAAGTCAATGCTAAAATCCATTGCCTTTAATATTGATAATTTAATGCCACAATCTGAAAATATTTCAAGACAGGAGTTGGAGAAAAAATGTAAGAGATTAAAATTTGTGTTTGACCAATTTAAGAACAGTTTTTCTAAATTAAGTTTTCCGTCGTTCCCCCTCTTTTCATAAATTTTATATATTTAATGCTTTCTTCCAAATTTTCATTCATTTGCTAATCTCAGCACACTATGGGTTTCACAAAAAGAGACTTGCTTAGTATATATTGGAATATTTTTAGTAAAATGAATTGCACAAAGTGTCAAAAAACATTTACGAGAAAAGATAACTTGATGCGTCATCTTAAAGGACAATGTGCGGTTTTGGGTGGTAAAATCAACAAATTTATTTATTGTCAGCATTGTAAAACAAATGTAGAAAAAAGTTCTTGGGCTGCTCATCAGCGCTCAAATCTTCATAAAGATAAAACATGTGTTAAAAAGGATTATTGCATTGATATTATAAACTCTGCATTCAAGAAAGAATTATTTCTTATCGAGTTCGTGCTTTGAATTTTATGTGACTGTTATAAGTTTTTGACAGCTACTCTTCAAAAATAATAAAGCTAATAGAAGGTGAACTCAAAAACATGTGTGTAAAATTAAATATGGAACTATTTGGATACTACTTTTGAAACATCACAACTTCATGCTGTTAAATGTTTAACACACCGTTTCAAGTTGTATGTAGTGGTTCGAATATAGAAGATATTGTGAATAATTTTGTTGTAATTATGGACAAAAAGCAGATGAAATTGCAGAACGTGAATCAGGTAAATTTAATTCTATTTTGTTTATGTTGTATTAACCTGTTTTAAAATTGTTCTAATTTTTAGTTTGATTAGTATTAAAAAAATAACTTAATTTAAATTTTAGTAAAAATAACTTTTTTGAATTTTTAAAATTAAATAATCCAACTTTTACTGTTAGTCGTTTTCGCAGCTGTGAGAGAAATATCAAACTTTTACTTATATTATGTATGCATTTTAATATTTTTATTTAAATTTTTATTTTTTCCACAACAAATTCAGTCATTCAAAACTAGCAACAGCAAACACAATGAAATATATCTAAATATTTTTCTTTTAATTTCAGGTTGGAAATTGATAAAAATCATGCATGTGGAAGTCAACATAAATCGCTACAATCCACTGAGAGGTTCTTCATACATCCCATTACCACTTGAAATTAGTTTGAAACAAGCCACAGTCAACATTAGAAATAATGATAATCACTGCTTTCTCTGAGCATCATTGCTGCCCTATATCCTGCAAATGGTTTGAGACTGAAACAGATTCCTATCCCAATTTTGCAACAATATTGGACACTACAGGTTTGGAATTTCCTATGACTTTAAAAACATTTCAAAATTTGAAAATTTAAATAATATATCAGTGAATGTTTATGGTTTAGAAAAATTTGAAAGAGACTTTAAAACTAAATATGAAATTATCGGTCCATTATATTATAGTAAATTTAAAGAAATAATCATGTAAATTTATTGTTAATAAGTGATGATGATGGGAACTTCCATTATTGTTATATAAACAATTTGTCCAAATTAGTCTCCACTCAAATCTCAAAACATAATGGTAAAAATTTTGTGTGATGGTTGTTTACAATATTTCATCAGTAAAGAATTATTGGATAGACATAATAGATTTGATTGTAATTATGTAAGAAATTAATTTACCTTCAACAGAAAACAGAGTTGATAAATTTGGTTATACCATACCATCTAATATTCTTAAATTTGAAAATATCCAAAAACAAATGGAAGTTCCTTTTGTTAGTATATGCGGATTTTGAATGTATACTTAAAAAGATAGAAAATGAAAGTATTAATTTTGACGAAAACTTATCATATACTATTCAATAATATGAACATATTCCACACTCATTTGCATATTACATAAATGTTCATTTGACGATTCAGCATCCAAATTTGAGTTATATAGAGGTCCAAATTGTGCACAAATTTTATGAATCTTTTAGAAAGAGATGTTCATTTTATTTATCAAAATTATATGAAAACACCTAAAAAAATGATCAAACTAAGTGAACTTGAAAAAATAAATTATCAATATACAAACGAATGTCATATTTGTAACAAAACTATCGAAAATAATGATAAAGTGACAGATCATTACCATTTTAACTGGAAAGTTTAGGGGAACAACTCATTCAAAATGTAATTTAAATTATAAAATTCCAAAATTTATTCCAGTTGTATTTCATAACTTAAAAATATTATTCACACTTGTTTATTAAAAAATTGTGTCAAAATAAAGAAAAAATTAGTGTTATAGAACAAAACAAAGAAAAATATATTTCTTTTGAAAAAATAATTGAAGTTGATACCTATATGGATAGAGCTTCACGCACTACAAAGAAAAAAATTACATCTTAGATTTATAGATTCTTTTCAGTTTTTGCCAAGTTCGATAGAAAAACTCTCTGATTCATTAATGATGATCAATGTATTGAAGTAAGAAAACATTTTACTGGTGATGAAGAATTTAATTTAATCCGTAAAATAGGTATATTTCCATACAATTATATTGATGACTTTACAAAATTACATGAACCTTCTTTGCCGGAAAAAGAACACTTTTATAATGAACTAAATGATGAACACATTTCTAATGAAGATTATCAAAGAGCAAAATATGTTTGGAATTTTTTTAAGTGTACATCACTCGGAAAGTATTCAGATATTTGAATAGCTCCGCCGAACAACGTTGCAAGTGACAATATACAAAATGTTCAGGAAACGGAAAAAACTGTTATTTTAATTATTTTTCCTCGAAATTTATGGTATTTAATGTTAAACTGTTTATTACCATCAATGATGATGTTAGATGTAAGCGAATTTTGATTAATTTTTCATTAACATGAAATATTGACATTTGTTACTAAAAACTTGCATGTACAACGTTGCAAGTGACGGTGCTTGCAACGTTGTTCTTCAGACACAACACTGAATACAGCCGACAAGGTAACAGAATACAAAGGGGCTGTTCAAATAATGCACTGTATTTTAGTTTTGAAATAAAACCTTTATTTACAATGAAATCTTGTATAAGTTTCAGACCTAATATTTTATTAAAGTTCAGTTTAAATTATATAAAAAAGGTGAACAGTTTAAACATTGTTCATTGGCTGTACTTCAATGTTCTCATAAAATGCAACATATTCTTGAGGCATATATTTGCACATATCCATCAAGTCCTTTTTTTTGGCCTGTTTAATTGGTATTGTATGGTCGTACAAAGGTGGAAAATTAAGAACTCGCACTGGTGGACGTCTTTTGTTCCCTGGTCCCTTTACCTTCTTTGCTAGTGAGTGTGTTGTCCAAGTCTGTAGAACGTTGTGTGATGTTCCCCCTCTCAATGTCGTAGGATCATCCTTAGTTAACTGGTACCATACATGAGTGGTGATACTAAATTTTGCTGTTTCAGTGAATTCAGTAAAATATCAGTTTTTTTAAAGTCTTCTAAGGCCATGACACAAACAGTAAATGGATTGGGTGGTGCCTTGGCATTAGCGATTATTTCTACCCATTGGTGAGGGATATAGACGTTTTTGCCTCTTTTCGCTCGTTCAATAATAGCGAAGTCCCTATCACATGGTAGGAAACTGTGCCCAGTCGTCATAAACTTTGTTCGACATTAGTGAAGTACTCATTCAAAAGTAGGTGCTACATAACAGCGATCATCCGCCAGTTGTTATTCTGGCCGACGCATCTGTCAGACCAGAGCGTGAGAGTTCTCACTTGACCTTGTTCCAACTTTTCAAAGTTAAGCTGAACATATTTTAGTATACACGATACTATTTCCGCGGCACCACGCTTACCAGTAGTCTCATTCCAGAAAAACATATATGCCAGGTTTTCCCTGGTCATGTATAGCTAAATTATAGCACGAGACTGCCTCTGATAAAAGACGTTACTGTGCTGAAGATTCGGGCAAAACAATACCTGCTGCAGGTCAATACAAAGAACAACATGTTCAGAATTTAACTTCGCATCTTCCTTATCTTTAGCTAAGGCTTTATAGGCAGAGTCAGCCCGCATGATGGATTTTGCTCTCATTTTCAATTTGTTTTTTTGTATGTTCGTTGTCAGCCCCAGTGAGTTGAATATAAAGTCGGTCACAATAGCTGCATGTGTCTGACCTGGGCAGTCCAAACCTAAGATTAAACTCACTGTTGAAAACATCACGGTAAGTGTGAAGTTTTACAGTACACTCGGGGTGTTTAATGCGGAACATCTCCCACATTTTGCTGATGCTTAGTTCAGGACTCAAACATTCTTTTTTGCTCACATTTCTGGAATAGTGGTTTTCCTGACGAGGAAAGAAGCAATATGATTTTTAACCAGTTCTCTTGTTTCAACTGGGGTCTTTGTTTGATTACCATGTAAGCCTCTGCTATCGTTCAAGGGCTTGTTGAACTTTATTTTATCCACAACAATCTGCACTCGGCGTCGAGTAATCTTCAATGAGTTGCAAAATGTTTTCTGACAAATGCGAAGAACAGCATCTGACTTTGAAAAATAATATTCTACTGTACAATGTCTAGTAGATATGTCCTCACTTACCCGACGGCGATTTATGTCAACTACCTTGATGCAGGAAGCAAGAAACGCTGTCTGTCCGTTGTAGTCCATATTATGGAAGTCCCTGAATAGCTTCAGTACTTCTTCATGAGTAATAAGTCCACATTTAAATGCACAGTTGCATACACGACCCTGCAAACCAACAAAGTTTAATAGTATCTATTCACGGATTGTATAAAGTTTAGACATAACTTAGTACTATTATCAAGTAAATATTAAGCCATCAACACAACAAAATAATAATGCACGTCGGTTGCAACGTTATTGTTCTTACCTCTTCTGGTGGAAGCTTCCCTGGAATATGCCGTTTTCTTTTTGATACATATGGATTTCCTGAATCTCTGGCCTGTTTCCGACATTTATCTTTCCAACTAGACACTTTAACTTTTCTTTTTCTACCACTATTGATCCGTTTTTCATCACCAGGAGTAAGCTTAACACCCGGCGTGGATGACATCTTGTCGCTTGCTACGTTGTTCTGGCCGCGCTAGCCAGTTTCCCGCTCATTCAGCCGGTGCCAGTGCTACCAATCTCAACATTTTTAAAGAGTAAATACCCTACACTATAGAGAATGTCGTTTGCAACATTGTTCTGTTAAAATCTCAGTTTTACCAAAAATGTCGCTTGCAACGTTGTTCGGCGGAGCTATTCATTTATTTAACATCCGATGTGTTACTTTTAGCTGATATATTTCAAAATTTTCGAAAAACTTGTATGAACACTTATAATCTGGATCCTGCACATTATTATATATTTGCAGGTTTAAGTTTTGATGCATGTTTACGATATACCGAAGTTGAATTAGAATTGCTAACTGATACCGACATGTTGCATTTCTTTAAAAACAATGTTCGTGGTGGAGTAAGTAGTTGTATTTGTAAAAAGTCTGTTGCCAACAACAAATATTTACCAAATTTTGATCCTAATCAATCCAGCAAATATATTTTATATCTTGATGCAACAAATCTATATGGTTATGCAATGTCTCAATATCTTCCACAAAAAGATTTTTGTTGGCTTTCAGAAGAAGAAATTTCTAATTTTAATGTAATGAATATATCTAATACTTCAGAAAAAGGATATGTTCTTGAAGTAGACTTGGAATATCCAACAAATTTGCATGATGACATAATGACTATCCATTTTGTCCAATTAATTTTAAATCACCAAATTCTAAATCTTATAAATTAGTTCCAAATTTATATAATAAAGAAAAATATGTTATTCATTATACATTATTAAAGCAATGTATTCAAAATGGTTTAAAATTAACCAAAATACATAGAATATTAGAATTTACACAATCACAATGGTTAAAAAATATATTGATCTAAATACAGAATTAAGAAATCAATCGAAAAACGCTTTTGATAGAGATAATTATAAATTGGCTAATAATAGCATATATGGAAAGACTATGGAAAATGTTGATAAAAGAACAGATATCAGATTAGTTAGTCAATGGTCAAAAAATAATAGGTGGTGCGGAATATCATATGGCCAAACCATATTTTAAAGATTTTACAATATTTTCTGAAGATTTAGTTGCAATTCAAATGCAAAAAGTTTTAGTTGAATATAACAAACCTGTATTTGTTGGATTTTCTATACTAGATATATCTAAAGTTGTCATGTACAATTTTTTTTATAATTTCCTTAAACCACTTTATAAAGAAAATGTTAAATTATTATATACAGACACTGACTCATTTATCTTAGAAATTGAAACCGCAGATGTTTATGAGGATATTAAAAGAAATATTGAACATTTGATACTTCGAACTATGAAAAAAATAATATTTTTAATATGCCAATAACTAAATCTGTAGTAGATAAATTTAAAGATGAATACGGTGGTACACCCATAGAATGTTCTTTGGAACCGGATCGAAAGCTTATTGTATTAAATCATTAAAAGGTTTAACTAAAAAAGCTAAAGGTGTTAAAAAAATAGTATTAATAAACAATTACAATTTGTTCATTACAAAGATGTTGTAGAAAATCGTTCAAAAACATATTGTACGATGTACATATTTAGATCACATCTTCACACCATGTATACCGAATTGATAAATAAATTAGCATTAACTTCCAATGATGACAAAAGATTTTCAATACCTAACGAATTTAATACTCTTGCGTGGGGTCATCAAGATATTCCTCTTTATCAGTGGTCTATGGAGCATGATGGTTGGTGACATTTTCCCCTTCCATTTACAAACCAAAGTATTTATATTAAAGTTGTCTGAAAATAAACCTAGTATCAAATAATCTTTTAAATTGCAAGACGATGTGTCTCGAGTCATTTGAAAAGAAATTGATAATATTTCATATAGAAATTATGATAGAAGACTTTGGTCATTTAAAGGATGGAATGGGAAGGTAAAGCCTGAAGTTTTAGCCGCTTGTGGCTTTTACTATTTATTAAAAGATGACATTTGTAAATGTTTTTACTGTGGTTTAGCAATATATAAATGGAATTATGATGATTGTCCTATAGAAGAACATTACAAACATAAGAAGTTTTGTGACTTGGTGGAATGCCTTAGTAAATTTAAGAAGATGAATGAAAGTAGTGATAAATCTTCATTAATAGAAATAGAACATTATTTATTTAAAGATGTAATCGTTTATTTCTTTGTAATCTTTTTTATGTTTGATTTAACACATTGTTTTATTAAACATCTCTTTTTATAATTTATATTTATTGTTAAATGTACATAAAAGCATATGAGTAGATAAACAACAGGTTTTCAGCCACCAAAAGTCCCATAAGAAAGCATAGGGCTAAAGCTGCATTTCAGGTCACGACGCCAGGCATCGTTATGTTAAAATGTAGCTTTTTTTAACCTCTATCTTTTCTTACGGATTTTTGCGGCCAAATCATGTTGTTTGTGCTTCATATGCATGAAAATGTTAAAGCAATCCTTTTTTATAATTTATGTACATTGTTAAAAGTATATAAAGCATATGTATAAAAAATCTAAAGCAGTCTCTTTTTGGTTTTTTAGAATAGATATATATATATTTATATATATATATAACATATATATAAAATATATATATATATATATATATATATTATAAAATATATATATATATATATATATATATATAAATATAATATATATATATATATATATATATATATATATATATATATATATATATATATATATATATATATATATATTATATATATATATATATATATATATATATATATATATATATATATATATATATATATATATATATATATATATATATATATATATATATATATATATATATATATATATATATATATATATATATATATATATATATATATATATTAAATTTTGTAAGTGTTTTTAAATTTTGTCCCCATTTATCCTTCTATATTCGGTTTATTAAAACTCGTTCCGATTCCACCTTTAGCGGATGAACAATCAAAATCCCTTGGTCCGAGGGCATAGCACTCAGTATCGAATAAAGCTGAATAGCCCGCCTGAACACCATCGGTACACCATTGCCATATTTCGCGAAATTGTTCAGTTGATTTTATTTCTCTACGAAAAATTGGCAATGTTTCGGTCCCCGATAAGGGTTTTATACAAATTTCCGTTGGGATCGTAAATTTTGGATCTTTGCGTCTCCTTCACGCCTAGTAATATTTTCCGGACCGATAGGTTGGTTGGATATTTGAACATGATCATTCTTGTGAATAAAACAAGATTTGCCATCGGCCAGTGGAAGTACCTCCAGACCTTGATGCCACTGACAAAATCTGTTCCTTGTTAACATCTCCATTTTTGTATGTATAAGAAAAAAGATACTTTCGTTGGAGACGTGGATGATTATTTAATTGTGTGTATAGTTATTACCCTTGCAATGGGTATTTATATGTTTGTTAGACATTTTGGTACGAGCATTTCAAATTCCAGTTTAAACCACAACCACGACAACTGACACGATGGGCCAAGAAACAAATAATTTCCGTACGTGTGAATTTTAAAAATTTATTCTTTGGCTCGAACAAAAAAACACGTTTGAGAAAGAGCCCTGATTTTGTAAATCATTTTTTTCGAGCCTCTACCTTTACCAAATTATTTTATTGATAGAGAAGAACTTTATATCTATTGATTTTGTGAAAATAGCTACATTTTGTTCGTCGTAGCTAGTTGAAGAAAACTTGCACAAGGCTACATGAAATTTGAATAATTTAGAGCTGAAATAAGAAACGGTTTTTTGACGCTTGTGGCTAGTTTTCAAAATAGCTACATTTTGTTCGTCGTAGCTAGTTGTAAACTTGCACAAGGCTACATGAAAGTTATAGACAGTTTTTTGACGCTTGTGGCTAATTTTAAAAAACTTTGTGTTTCGCGTAAGGGTAGATTGCAATATTACAAAAAAGTTCTAAACACATTTTTCTTTGCTAGCCACCCTCGATATGTTTAATACTTTAGTTTTCTTTTCACTTGTCGTTAAAAACCCCTTTTGTGCTAATAATTGCATTTGGCTAATTTTACAAGGAAAGCCACGAGATGGGGTTTTAGCAGCAGTGGTAGCATTGTGCAAACCATTAACTTGAAAAACTTTTTTACTTGGGAAAATCAATTTTCTTTAAACGTGACAATATTTTATTTTACTTTGTAAGTTTCCCTTTCATCAAGTAGATGCGATGTAAGTAAAAATTAGGAATGACCTTTTTTTCGCAAGTCCTTTTCAAACGATTAAAAATGATCGCTTCTAATTTCTCGTTACATCGCATATTTTTCTGAAACCCAGAAATTTACGAGGGGTTTTTATATTTGATGCTACTAGTTTACCTAAGGGTAAATTTCATTTTTACAAGAAAGTTCTAAACGATTTTCCTGCTTACTCTCGTTGTTTACAACCTTTTTAACAACTGCTAATTGCATTTGACTAATGTTACAAGAAAGTTACGGTCATTAGCTTGAAAAAAAACTTTTTGGGGTACCCTACTAGCTTTTAAGAGTATTCAATAACGGTGTTTGGAATGAAATCTAAAAATATTTTTGAGTATTTGGAAATTCAATTCTGTTTAAACGTAAAATATTCTACTAACATCACATCCCTTTCAGTTTCATCAAAAAAAAAGACAACGTTAGTAGAAGTTGGGAACGTTTCGCAAGTAATCTTAAACTTTTTTGCGAAATCGTTCCTAATTTCTACTAACGTCCCATCTTTTTTTGATGAAAACTAATTTTTCCACCCTAAAATACATAGTAATTCAGTCGGTCAGGTTTGAAAGGGAAAAATACAACCAATACAGGAAACTAGATTTTATTATTGTAAGTAGTACAAAAACATCAAAAAACATACACCATAATGAAAAATATGGCATATATGGAACGGAAGATTGTACGAAAATTATGTATAACGCTTGCCATACTTTTCCCATACAATTTCATCACAATCACTATCACTATCGTCGTAGTCCACACTACAATCATCGTAGTCTACACTATTTTGAATGGTACTGGTACTGTTGACAGCGGCCCCTTTCCCCATTGCACCGGTCGGCGGCCCCATGGTTACTGGTACTGTTGACGGCGGCCCCCTGGTTACTGGTACTGTTGACAGCGGCCCCATTGTTACTGGTACTGTTGACAGCGGCCCCATGGTTACTGGTACTGTTGACAGCGGCCCCATGGTTACTGGTACTGTTGACAGCGGCCCCATGGTTACTGGTACTGTTGACAGCGTTGTTAGCAGACATTTTAATTTGGACTTGTTTTGCTTTGCAAAATTTGAATGAATACCCACACGAACTCCCTGCTATTTATATATGGCGAGTGCGCCCCATTTTGCTAACTGCGCAACATAAAAACCATGAACTCGTTACCCACATTGTAAACATTGCATGTAATGAATGGTTCCCAAGCCGACCACCAGACTAGCGCCACCATCCCAATCCCCCGAGCAACAGTGGCGCACAAAAAGTTATTTTCAGCTAGCTCTAACAAATAAATTTGGGGGGTGGGCGATTTAACATCGAGCTAAACAAAGGGCATCTTCAGTGAATTTAGTTTATTTGTTCATTTGAAAATAGTTCTTGCTAACACTGTAAATTGTAAACATGTCGAGTTTTTACAAAACTAGAGAGAGCAGTGAGCTCAAACAATATAAAAGTACTCTGTGAATTAGTTCACATTTACATCTATAATAGTGTAATTTAAAAGTTTTGTTAGATGTGGCCATTAGGTGTCATAGTTTGAAGGCTGTGACCGAAATAATTGCACTCATTCCTTTTGCCGTCAAAGAAAGAAAGTACATAGCCCTAAACCAAGCCATCATTTATAAATGGAACGTCGGAAAATTTCATAAACTGGTCAAATTGTTAAAAATTTATGCCTCAAAGGGGAGTCTACACGTAGCGATTATAATGGGAAATTTGGGCGTTTTAAAACTCCCGATTGAACACTACCACTTGGACGTCTGCACAGAAAATCGAAGGGTGAGACGCCGTTGGAAGTCGCCTAAACCGTACATTGTGTTTGAAATATTTGCTAAAATTTCATATTAAAACAGTTGAAGAGCAAATACAGCGATTTACAAGAATATATGAAGAGACAAAGAAAAAAGTACTCGGTAGCTCGTAATATTTTAATTGTGTTAGTTGGACCCATGTTATTTTTATTGTGTCGTTTTTATCATGTATTTTAGAATAAGGAAGTACTCGGCAGCTCATAATATTTTAATTGTGTTAGTTGGACCCATGTTATTTTTATTGTGTCATTTTTATCATGTATTTTTAGAATAAAGAAGTACTTGGTAGCTCGTAATATTTTAATTGTGTTAGTTGGACCCATGTTATTGTGTCATTTTTATCATGTATTTTAGAATAAAGAAGTACTTGGTAGGTCGTAATATTTTAATTGTGTTAGTTGGACCCATGTTATTTTTCCTATGTTATTTCTATTATGTATTTGCTGAATAAAGAAGTACTTGGTAGGTCGTAATATTTTAATTGTGTTAGTTGGACCCATGTTATTTTTCCTATGTTATTTCTATTATGTATTTGCTGAATAAAACATCATAAAACATTTGAATCGACTATTTTCTCTATCTCCCGTTCTTTTGTAAAACGCCAACTGGCACAAGAGTGTAATTTTTTTACTCTTAATCAATCATCAAGCTAAATTTATCTTTGTTCGGTGAGAAAGAAACGAGTAGAGTAATTTTTCTAGAAAGCCATTAAAAATTTCCCTATCCGTTTCTTATTCCAAAACAAAGCAAAATATAGCTTGACGATTTTGCGTCTTATAGAATAAAGAGGTACTGAAACATTTACACCGACTATTTTCTCTACCTCCCTGTTCATTTTGAAAACAGAAACACGCACAAAGGGAAGGTTGTATTTTTACTCTTAATCAACCGTCAAGCTGAATTGTTAACGATATACATGAAGAAACTAAAAAGACACCAATTTTTATTTTGGCTTGAACAATTGTCAAGCCAAATTATTATATGTTTAATGTCTCTATTTGCTTGAAAAAATGCATAAAACGTGGAAATAATGTCATCTTTGGATCTGCCCGCAACTCCTTCATGCCATAATGCAGCCCAAGGTTAGATTTGGGATTTTTTCCAAGAGGACAAAGCTCTCATTGTATGCTACGATACGCGGCGTAAAAATAATTTCTTTGAATGTTTCTAAACAGAGCAGCATAATCACCTGAAAGTAGAGGAAACTGTGTTTAAATATATATTTTTTTTATAATAGTACATAGTTTACGTTAATTTTTATTTTTTTATAATGGTTTATAACTGAATAGTTTACGAAGGAACATCAAAAGTAACGTGCTTCCATGCAAAGTCTTTTTTGAGATTTGTTTTTTTCGTGTTGTCATTTTTTTATAAAAAAAAAATGATGCAGAAAACTATAAAATTCCTTCCAAACAAAACATTTAGTTAAACTTTTACCTTTGCAAATCAGCAGCTACATAAATCTCATCATCTTGTTTTATTTTCTCTGCATCTTCCTGATATTTTTTTCTGGCGTTGGTTGCTTTTAGATTATGAATTTTCCATTTTTGCACACATCGCAGCTAGCAAGGTTCTCTAAATCAGCTTCATGAGACGAGGCTTTTTTGTGTATTTGAAATTCTTCGCAGTCCCAACATTCTTCATTCCCTAGATTGGCGAAGGATATATTTAGGTCATTAGTCACAATTTTTCTGTATAGTTCATAAGAAAAATCTGTATTTGGATACTTTAGTCTAAAATCTTTGTACATAAGTGTTATGTTTACATCACTGGGTAGGTATTTCCTATTTGGGCGTGCTCTCTTCTGTAATGGATCGTTGGTTAAATGAATTAATATGTTCAATAATTGTATTTCTGTCTACCTTGTGTGAGTATGAACACCTTCTTTTATCTTTTTTAGGTACTATTAATTTTGAATCCGTGTTACGTATATTTTTAATATTCTGTCATTTTCTTTTTTCATAGCCCAAAGTCGCTTAAAATATCTTACAAACGCACACTTCTTCGGCTTTCTCAGAGGTTAAATAGTATTTGTAGGAATACACTCTTGATGAAGTTTGATTCTTGGTTGTACTTCTATTCTTTTTACTTTGTTTTATGCTCTTCAAAACAAACTGTTTTTGTTGTTCCTTTGGTAATTGCCAGTATTGTTTATTAATGTCTCTTTGTCTAGTATACGAAATTTTTTGAGTACAGTTGAGTTTGCATTTACATGACTTTTAACTGTATGAGCTTTTATGATATTCTCTATTTTTGTTTCTTCCTTTCAATTAGTGGTTCCTCAAATCTTTCTTTTTCTTATTTTTTTCCAGTTTTGTATAAAGTTTACTTTCTGCTTTTTCAACTGCTTTATTTATAATCTCCTGTAAAATATTTTCTCGAACAAAAACCTGAACAGGGTTAAATTCGTTTTCTTCTGGTTTTACAACAGAAACATTCTTACACGGATTCTCCTTACAACAGTCTTTTTGTTCAATATTCGAATAATTTGAAGCTACCTGATTGGTGCTTTCAGGGACTAACAATAAATTGGACAAGATGTGTATTTTTTTACTTGGAGGAGTAATGTGGCTACATCGTAGCTAGAATCCGACTCACTTCCACTTATATTTCTGAATTATTGGACCGCCTGGTATATAATCTGGATCTTTATTAATTTTGCTTTATTAGTTTGCTTGACTTTCTAATAACATTTAGTTTTCGTGGAGTTGTTTATTTAAAGCAAGGGATACCATACGTTTGCATCGGCTAGAACTGTTCCACTGACTGAGGCACTACAAAACATAAACTACTATCAGATATTGTTTAAAAATAAGGTAAAATCATTAAACTTACCCTGGATCCATTCTCACAATATTTATTCACTTGAAAATGCAAAACACACCTGATATTTAACTATGACAAACCTGTTTCATATCACTTATTTAAGGTTATGTTACACATGTGAACCTGTCATGCACTACGGTTAGATTGTCTAACTGATGTTAGTCAGCACAAAATGCTAGCTAAATTGTCCTAACTGCATTTTTAAGTCAGAACGGACTATTTATGTTAGTATATGTGTGATCGGACAATTTATGTTAGCAAACATGGCTTTTTATTCACTTGGGACAAAACTTTAGGTATAGAATAAAGGACTTAAGACGTAGATATGACATTTTAACTTTGCAAACATGTGAATAATATGGTTACAAATACTATAAGGCAAAAAAGTCAATTTACCAAATTTTGCAGATAGGACCTTTCTTGTTAGCAAGGCAGTATAGGATTACCCGAATAGCGCGTAAATTAAATTTTTCAGTAGATCGCGAATATATTTTATTTAAACCCGGGAACAGCCTGAAAAACAAAGGATTCTCTCTCTATCCTTGTCGCTCAATAGTCCTAATTTTGTCAATCAACCAGTTTTCCTAATTTAAGATCTCCTTCTGAACAAGATTTGAAAACAAGGGAACTTTTTTAAAGTTTTTTTTAGAATTTTCATTTTAGCATAATATTAACTTGTAAAGTGAGTTTCAAAATCGAGTAAAAATTCGCAAAAAAATTTTTATACAAAAAAAGACTTTCAAATATTTTGTTTTCCATCATAATGAAACCGTATAGTCTCCAAAGAATTTTTCTTTTATTTAATTTTCAAATTAAATTATAAACACGTTCCCAAAAGTGGATTTTGTAATTTAGCACTGAAATGGTATGCGTAGGAACCATAGGAATTGGGGAACATTTAACAGTTCCTTTCCCCATTTCCACCTTCCCTCCAAATGGATGGGGTAGACCCCATAATATGAATTAAAATTTTTAATTTAATATTTTTTATCAGGGGGAAGTTCCCGGCCCCGGACCTGCAAAGAAAGATCCCGACTGCGCTACTTTGGTTGTAATATTTGACGTAACTGAAGTATTTATGATATGGGGAATATTTTTTTTTATTTTTTTTTGATCGGGAAAGGTAAAAATAATTTTTCATCGCCCAAACATCCCCCTATAAAATATCATTAACTTATGAACTTATGTTTTGGGTTAAGAAAATTATAAAATACCCGGGATTGGGAAAAAATTTTATATGAATATTTTCCATGTTTTTTAGGATTGTTATGGTTGAAAATTTCGGTTTTTTCCCCAAATTTGGAAAAAGGTTTAAAAGATAATCCACCAAATTTCATTGAATCTTGTAAACCCTAAACATATATCGCGAATATGGGTATATATAAAAAAAAAATTATAAAAAAAAATTAATATATTTTTTTTTACCTGACAAGTTTTCTAAAAACAAAAAGCTTAAAAAAAAAGACCCCAAAATGTATTTACCAAAATTATTTGAACTTTTTTTTAAAATTTGTTTTTTGTAGATATATAAAAAACCTAAAGTTTTAATTACTTATCAATAATTCATTTACCAAAAAAGTAATTATTTAAAAATGTTTGAGTATTTTTTAACGACTATATATATTAGCTTGGGTTTTCAATTGTAAAGTTTTTTAGATAAAAACCTAAAGATTTTTATTTTAACTAATAAACCAATTTAATTGACAAGCAAAACTTTGTCCCTTGTGCTACTACTAAACTAATTAAAGTTCAAATTTTCAAATAATGTTCTGACAAACTATTTAGATAACACTATATATATATATATATATATATATATACTACTACTAAACATTTTTTAATAATTTGAAACTTATTTGGTATTGAATAGTAATCAAGGCAAGGTCTTTAGCAGACGGTGAAGAACAACGTATATGGTCAGTTAAAAAATACTCAAAACATTTTAAGAAAGCGATTACTTTGTTTTGTAAATGCAATTATTAGATAGTGAGTAAGGCTTTAGGTATCACTGCTATAATTAAAAAACAGTTAAATATGTTGGAAGTAAATACATTGGGTATCTTTAATACTAAAAACTTACAGCATTTGAAACCAAACTTGTCGGAAGTAAAAATATATATTAATGTTTTTTGGCAATAATTTTTATATACGCCATATTCGCGATATCATAAAAGTTTAGTTCACAGATAACTAATAAATTTATTAGTGATCTTTTCTCTATCGAGAATGGTGAAAACAATTGTCGGCCATGGCTACATGAAAAAATATTCATAAAATAAAAATTTCCAACGTCCGGAGAAATATTTATATTTTCTTGTACCAAGGCATAAATTCATGGATGTGATATAAAAATTTATATGAAGTAACAGACGATGAAAAAATTGCGTCAAAATAAAAAAGCGACCTCCCATTATCTACTTCGGTTACGTGCAAACCGGCCAATAACATGAACGCGAAACAGCAGCAGTCTTACTTCATTTGTGCTGGTACCACCTTTGATAAAGAAAGTATTAATTAACAAGATTGTTAGTGTACTGGGATCAATACTCGCATCCGACGGAGGAAGAGATGGAAATGAAATGCCGATATATACCAGCGACTACAGTACTATGGTTCAGCGCATCTCATTGTGTAGAGCCCTTGAATCTCCAGCGGCGTCGATGCTACTGTGTTAATTTCAGGTAAAATAAAGAAAGTATATGTGGAGTATACAGTTTGCATACTCATTCAGGTAAACAGAGCAGTCTTTTTCGTGTATAAACTATTTGTAATAAAAGCGCAGAGCTTTCGATGAAATAATTCTTGATGCAGGTTTATAATATCAATGCAATAATCTTTTAACACATGTTTTATCTTTATGAAGACTTGAGGCGCTGATGAGCAGCCCAAGAACTTTCTACATTTGTTTTACAAATACCCAGCAATAAATAAATTTGTTAGTTTTACCACCCAAAACCGCACAATGTCCTTTAAGATGACATCAAGTGTCTTTTCTCGTAAATGTTTTTTGACACTTTGTGCAATTCATTTTACTAAAAATATTCCAATATATACTAAGCAAGTCTCTTTTTGTAGAGCATAGTGTGCTGAGATTAGCAAATGAATGAAAATTTGGAAGAAACAGCATTAAATATATGTTGAGGGGGAACGACAGAAAAACTTAATTTAGAAAAAACTGTTCTTAAATTGGTCAAACACAAATTTTAATCTCTTACATTTTCTCCAACTCCTGTCTTGAAATATTTTCGAAAGTTATTGGCATTAAATTATCAATATTAAAGGCAATGGATTTTAGCATTGACTTTAATTTTCTATTATTTTTAAATTTTGATTGGTGAGAAATTGGATTGGTTTGCGTTGAAATGGAATTTTTAAGTATTGAATCAGTTTGGGTCGAAACAGAATTTTGGAAAAAAAAATTTGGTGGAGTCAATTCTAAGACTAGGAGATGGAGAATGAGATGGAGAAGAAAATGGTGAAATATGAGGCACCCAATCATCATTTTCAGAGCTTTCAATTTTACTTTTCATACAAAAAGGCGATTCTTTTGGTGTTAATTGACGAAGGGTATTTCATCATCATCATGGCTAAGCTGTGTTGGGTTTCATATTGTAAAGATATTAGGGGTGAATTTTTGTGTTACGTTTTCATATTGTGAGGACAATAAGGTGAATTTTGTACTTTATTTTCCTGCCTTAAAGAAAGAAAGATAAATTTTGAAATCTCTACTAGTAGAGGTATAGCCTCACTTTGACTACTAGTAGATTTAGCAACATTTAAGGTTAAAATGTTTAAGGCAAGTCTATGTGTGTTAGAAACTGAAAGCTCTGGAGCTGGATTAATCTTTTTTATTCCTAAAAATTCTTTAAAGTTTGTTAAATTTTTTAAACAGCTTGACGGTATGTTGTCAGACTCGTCAGTCTCATCAATCACGTCGCATCGTCTGTATTGTCTTTGTATTAAGACCAAAGAAGTCGTGGTCAGTTTGACTAACTGTTTGGTTATTGTCGTTACTGTCGTCATTTGTATTAAGATTAAATAAGTTGTTGTCAGTTTGACTAACCATTTTAGGGAAACAATTGTCAATGACTACTTTGCAATCCCAAAAGTCATTCTCTTTGGTTATCTCCTCCAAATATGTTTCATCAATATCGTTTAGATGTTGATTAAAATATTCGTCGGAAACACCAACGTCTGACAAACAATCTTTGAAAGAAATATCAGCGAAATTTTGATAATTATCATTACCTTGATGATTGGATGCCGGTTTAAAACAAATATTCTGCAAAATATTAACTTTTGGTGTTTCACACACTTTATCACAGTTTTAGACACATCAGATGAAGATTCAAAAGACATTTTACCAAAAATTAAAAATACGTTCGACCATAAACTGAATAAATCCGAACACACTGTGAGCAGAGAAGACTGAAGTTATGAACGCTTTTATAGTGGTTCTGTGGGAATGACACAACTTATCCCCACCACCCCCTCCTCCCGCCGCCTCCCTCGCATTTTTTTTTTTTTTTTTTGGGGTGGGCGAAAGCAGAAGAAAGAAAGGAGAAAGGGAAGAAAGGAAAGGAAGGAAAGGAAAGGAGGAAGGAGAGGAGAAAGGAGGAAGGAAGGGAAGGAGGAAAAAGAAGAGAAAAAGAAAAAGACTAAGAGCGAAACGCGAGGTGGAGCGAACGGCAAGCAAAAGCGAGTGCAAGCAAGCAGGCACACCCGAAAGGAGGAAGGGAGGAGGAAGGAGAGGGAGGGGGAAGGAGGAAAAAGAGAAAAGACTAGCCGGCGGGGGATAGCGCGAGCGAGCGAGCTCTTGAGGAGGCGAAACGCGGCGGAGCGAGCAGCAAGCGAAGCGAGTGGCAAGCGAAGCGCGGAGGAGCGAAGCGCAGCAAGCGGATCCAGCTGAGCGCCACGAGCGGAGCGCCGCGAGCGGAGACAGTTGACTCCCCCGAAAGTATGCTAAAAGCATTGCGCATGCGTAGTAGAGGTTTTTATTTTTTTCTTTCATTGCTGTGGTAAGGTTCGATTCTGTATAGTACTCAACAGTCCGAGTCGACACATTTGATCATTTTAATTCCTAATATTTTAACCTATTTTATACATATATCATGAATAACAACAACAATAACCAAAATAACAACAATAACAATTATTGGCATGGGAGATTCATTCGTTTACAAGATATGTTGTAATTGTATTCAGGACTACGCACAGGCCAATACAAGTTAATTTAGTTTCCTCAACAACACAAACAGATGAAGTTGAGGAACATAGATATATTCCTCGTCTTCAAGAGGCTGTTCCTGCCGACGAAAATGGCATTAGTTCAACCGAGAACGAGATTATTGGGGGCAATAGCCCCTTAGTTATAGAGACAAAATGATTTTTAGTGTTTAGTATTTAAATTTAGTTTAAGTTAAGTTTCCCTGTGTTTAGAGATTTTAAGTGATTTTTAAGTGACGTTTAAGTTTTGAAACATTGGTTTATTTAAAACATAGGTAACTTTAATTTATTAGTGTATAGAGACTTTAAGTTTAATTTTAATGGTTAATAGTAATTTTAATGACGTGAAATTAAAATGATTGAATGTTTTAACATGGATACCACGCCATAATTATTATAATGATGAATCAAAGTTACAAAATCTTTTTTTGTTTTCATCATATTTATTATTAAATTCTTTTTGATTTTTATTTATTAATAAATGTATTGATGTGGATTTGTGTTTTCTTTTCTTTGGTGTATGCTTTTCTTATGGGACTTTTGCTACCCAAACTACTTGTTGTTTATCTACTGTGGTTATTTTCTCTGGGTTATAGGTAAAAAAATAAAAACAATAATATGGATGAGTTTAAAATTTTTTATTTTTTGTTTTTTCTTGGTTTTGTTAGGTAAAATAAAACACTAATATGGATTTGATTTAAAGACCCATAAGCCTTTATTTTGTGAGCTACATTTAGAAGCAAAAATAAGTCGAGAACCATGTCAGATCAATATTACATAGTTTTATGAAATACTGTTAATTATAATGCATACATTTTATTAATACAGAAATACATTTTATTAAGTAAAATTTGACCTAATTTTCTAAATTACAATAGAGCTAATATTACATAGTTGTTCTGTCTTCACATCTTTTTTTTTATTATTTTTTACTTTAGTTTTAGTTACTTTCTAATTATATAAAATTAGTAATCCTTACCTTATTCAGTTACATAACATGTTACAAATTTTATCAATTTATTAATTCTAAAACATGTCATGTCCCTGTATTTAACTTAAAAATTCGGGTACTTTTCAGTAACTTATCAATGCTATTTACCATCAACTACCACACATTTCAAATTCTATTTGACATCCCTTTTTCTCCGTTTTACCTTTTATACAAAAAAATGCTACGTACCAATCACGATGCAAGGAACCAGTATCAAGAAAGCAACTTACGAGAAAGGTGCCGGTACTCTCTCTATCGTATACAAACGTGCTTACTACGTCTTACCATTAAGTGATCATCTGCCTACTCCTTCCTGCTAGATCATCCTTAATAAGATGCTACAATTTTAAAACGACGTTTTTTTATTTCCAAGATTAAACATTTACAAATACAAATTCCTAAAGTTATAATACAATGACTACATAAGTTTTTCAATTGCATCGACGGCCGCTTCGGAAAATTGGAAACCTTTGTCCATCAAATTAATAAAGGATTCTGGAAGATTTGCCAGTGCTGCCAACATTCGGAGTATTCCAGCTGTATCTTCCACTGGTAAATTTTGATTTAACATAAAATAGGCGAGTGCCACGGCCGGTAGCTTTACATTTTCCTGTTGGTCGAAAAGGCCATCGACAAAAATGGGTAAAAGCATCTCACAGGCGGCATCGTCCGTTTCTTGAAACTGGACAAAACGGACCAATATGTTTCCCAACAATTTGTGGTTTTTCAATTCTTCAGAGGAAACTGGAGGATGATTCATTGTCGTTAAAATTCTGTCAAAGTTTTTCATTTTCCTTCCAAGATGAAAACTCCACATTCACGCAAACAATTCTTTGAGTAATTGTTCTGGTTGCAGCTTATGTGATCTTTTTGGCTGCAACCGAAAGAGATTTTTCTTAACTTTTACCTTGAACTTGTTAAATTCGATATTGAGATTTACATCTGGCACCGTACTGGTGGTAAAGTAGATGTTCGGTGTCCCCTCCGTACATTTTTCGGACAGCACTAAGGCGTGTTCTGTGCGATTTCCAAATCCAGTTATAGCACGGAAGAGGAGGTTTTCATCGTTATCAACCTCCATTGGCACGAGTGGTGTTTCTCGGGAAATTTGTTCGGCGGTCGATGGTGATATTTCCAACGAAGAGGGCAATCGGTTCGTTTTATTGTCGGCGGTCGATGGTGATATTTCCAACGAAGAGGGTAATCGGTTAGTTTTATTGTCGGCGGTCGATGGTGATATTTCCAACGAAAAGGGTAGTCGGTTCGTTTTATTGTGTGATTTAGAACCCTTTGTCGATTTCGGTACTTTTCCATTCGAACGTGCATGTCGAACTTTCTTGAAGGGCACTTCCGCCGCTGGCACTGGCAACCTTTTTTTGTTTGTAATCAAAAACTCGTTCAAGTCTTCAAGTTCTGATATTTCTCCCGGGACATCATTTTGACCTCTAGATGTGATCGGTTCCGGTGTTTTTGGTGGTCCATTTATTTTGAGAACGTCCTCGTCCATAAGACTGATAAGATCGTCGAACTGTTCAAAAGCCATTTTTTACGAATTAACTTGACACTTTAACTGTTTTTTAAAAAAACTAACTTGATACTGCTTCGGACAACGTCAGAAGGATAAATAAATGTATAGCGTTTCATTTCTGTATTTATACATAAACAAAATGTGACGCGTCAGCGATAAACCTTATCGCACAAATTGCTTACTCTATAAACTGTTTGCTTTAATTATACAAGTGTATAAATAACCCGTATAAAATTTCCATAAACGTCCATTTGTGACAGGAAAAAAAATGTCAGTTTTTTATAGCATTGAAGGTATTATTGCGAGTGGAAAGTCGACCGTTCTTGAGAATTTAAAAAAGAACTGGAACATTGAATATGAACCTGTCGAAATTTGGCAATCATACAAGGGCATTAATTGGCTCGATTTGATGTATCGTGAACCTGCGACCCACACAATAAATTTTCAAATTCTCGCTCTATCCACCTTTATGCAACGGTTTGTGCTTGACAAAACGAAAAGGCCCACATTAATGGAGCGTTTCCCTTTAAGCGTGGGAATGTTCCTCGAACAGGCATGGAATAATGGTTTTCTCACATCCGCACAATACATTGCAATGTCCACTTTGACAAAAACATTGGAAACATTAACGCCACTCAAAGGGTTCATTTACCTACGAACTACGCCCAAAGTGGCTTATCGAAGATTAAGAAAACGTGCACGTCCAGAAGAAGGAGGCGTAACAGTATCTTCTTTGGAACAACTTTTTAAATTACACGATACCTGTTTCCTAGATCGATCAGACGTATTTATTTTTGATGGCGATTTGGACCTAGATCAACGCAATCAAGAATTTGCACGACTCGAACGATGGTTTGGATCAGAGACACAATAGAATCCCTAAAGCGGACAATGTTCTTTACTAGAAAAATGTTAAAGTTACATCCACTAAATTTTTTTCCAACTTTAACTCGTCACGAATTTTACTAGTGTAAATTAGTCACAATAAAAGTTACTAGGCCTTTGCTCAATTTTAACTCGTCACGAATTTTACTAGTGTAAATTAGTCACAATAAAAGTTACTAGGCCTTTTGCTCAATTTTAACTCGTCACGAATTTTACTAGTGTAAATTTGTCACAATAAAAGTTACTAGGCCTTTTGCTCAATTCTAACTCGTCACGAATTTTACTAGTGTAAATTAGTCACAATAAAAGTTACTAGGCCTTTTGCTCAATTTTAATCTAGGGGAAATGCTACTGTTGGAAGAGTTTTTCAATGATAAATTTTACTTGGATTTTAGAAATACATCCGTACCGTTTAAATGGACCTTTGGCGAGTATTACGATAACGATACTGTTCGAAGCCGTTTAATTTGGACACCCGATCCTCGGCAAGTGCCCATAAAATTTAAACTTTATCGAGGTGAAAGAGCTTGGACCGGCAGGGGAAGTATAAATGAAAAATTGACCGACGAATGTTTTTTACTAAATTCCGACGGAAGCGCCGGCAAACTTTTTCGATTCCCGGATTTTCTCAGGGAATCGAAAAAGTTACCGAATGTTCAAATTGGAACGACTTCACAAGTACTATTTAGAGGGGTTTTGATATGTCCAAATTTTCAACATACGATCCCAAGATTAAAGTTGGAAAAAATTATCAAATTTAAAAGAGTTTCGGTTTGACTTGCGGATTTTTACTAATCGACCATTGTATAAAAAAATGCCATCTTTGTTATTTACTTTGCGCGAATTTTTTTTCATCGACAAGGTTGGAACGATGCAAAATAGGTAAAATTAATTGGAGGTCGAAAAGACCACGAAACCATTTGCATTATAATGCAAAATGCCATCTTTGTTATTAACAAATGACTTTGCGCGAATTTTTTTCATCGACAAGGTTGGAACAATGCAAAATAATTTCTTTAACCTAGTAACATGAAACACTTTAATGAGTTAAAGTTGTATTTCTATCTAAACTATAGGGAGCTGTGGGTTTTTATTTTCCCCTTTTTTTGGGTCTAGTAACATTAAAGAAAATGCATTTTACAAGACAACCGTTTTATTGCATAGAAAAATGGTGTACAAAATATACTATATCTAAATATTGATGTACAAAATATACTATATCTAAAAATTATAGGTATAAACGTATTCATCACTCGGTGACGGTGCTGCTGGCCTCTTCTTCTTCGACGATTGTCATGGTGCAAATTTTCGTATTGGACTTTATTAACTGATCGATAAAAGTTGTCATGTCATTGTGTTCAAATCTGCCAAATTTTTTATAGAAGTGACGCTGTGAAAAATAAATTGGATAAAATGGTTTTAAACGCGACATTGAACAATTCAGACCGTAAAGATAGATGTTGTTAACCCTAACGCACCGGAAACAAAGTAGATAAGCAAAATCACACAAATTCCTACAAAAAGAACAACACGGTGTTATGGACTTGTAAACAATTCAATTTTTGGACTAGATTCCGTTGGAAAGAAAAGATACAAACAATGCAAGTCGTTAAACATTTATTTTTTTTGGTCAAGTTTTAAACTAGATAACGCACATAAGGGATTTACAATAGGGTGGAAAAAAATCCAGGTTCCATTACTTAAAAATCAAACATGTTATTTTCTTCAACTGTTGGAATATGCAAATTTTTCCTCCAGACCGGTGTTTGGGTTTCTTGTTTTTTTTTCAAGTTAACCGTGAGGTGTTGCTGGCATTGTAGACACAATACTTCCAGGTAATTTGTCATCGTTTCGGGTTTTTTCTCCCGTTCCCAGTGCTTTTATTGACCATTTTTCTCGTTAACGTCTCAATATAACTTAAACAATTTAACAATGGTGGAATGTCTTCTTGCAAAATAGACAATGTGAATTAATGATTGTCCGAGTACCTCGCTTTATTGTAAAAACATATATCCGAAAGCTTGGCCGCATTCGTCAATGTGTATGCAACAACCCCAATTGGTGTTTGGCATAAGGCGTTCGATTTTCGAGGCACTACTTGCACGCAACGATGGTCTGCGGATTCTCGTAAGGATTTTTCTCGAATCTTTAGCTTTAAATACGGAACAGGGAAACTTAAAGTTTGTTGAATTTCTAACCCATTGTGCCCATATTGGTAAATCGACACGTGGTCGTTCATCCTCGTTACTCGTACCATCAACTTCAAAAAATATAGGCAGATTAATTGGCTTCCCGTCAAGTTCAACAGTGGCTTGTCTGGTTTGCGAGGGCCGACTCAAGTAAATAACAGAGCCATCAGTTTGATTGATTAAGAAACTTTTGCTAGAGCCACCGTTTTGGGATGCGTTTACAGCAGCAAATCGGCGATATAAGTAAATACGTTCCACTTTTATTTTTTCCCTTTTTTTCGTACGCTTGACCAAACAAAAGGAAAAATCCAATAAGGACAGTTTCACTAGAGGACAAGTATCGGGAATGGGACATTTTTACTCTAATCGTGTATCGTGTGAAAACGAAAAACAAACAACGGTTGTAAAGAAATTTATTTTGTGCTTTTGTTACAAACAACGGGTAAATAGAACTAACCAGATCCCTATTTCATACTCTTGTTAAACTCTTTTAGCCATTCCAAAGGGGGTTTGTAGTTACAACAGAAAAGACGATGACCGACATTGTTGTCCCAAAGTTGACGGTATACGACGCCCGTTGTTTACGGAAACCAACACTGGTGCCGGAAGGAATGAGCCTTTTTGCCCGTGTCCATTATTTTTGAATTGCGAAAAGCTTCCACCATTAAACGGAATATGTGAACGATTCCGTTTATTAAAACTCGTTCCGATTCCACCTTTAGCGGATGAACAATCAAAATCCCTTGGTCCGAGGGCAGTATCGAATAAGCTGAATAGCCCGCCTGAACACCATCGGTACACCATTGCCATATTTCGCGAAATTGTTCAGTTGATTTTATTTCTCTACGAAAAATTGGCAATGTTTCGGTCCCCGATAAGGGTTTTATACATTCCCAAGTGGGATCGTAAATTTTTGGATCTTCTGCGTCTCATTCACGCCTAGTAATATTTTCCGGACCGATAGGTTCGTTGGATATTTGAACATGATCATTCTTGTGAATAAAACAAGATTTACCATCGGCCAGTAGAAGTACCTTTAGACCTTGATGCCACTGACAAAATCTATTCCTTGTTAACATCTCCATTTTTTGTATGTATAAGAAAGAAGACACTTTCGATGGAGACGTGGATGATTATGTTAATTGTGTGTATAGTTATTACTCTTGCAATGGGTATTTATATGTCTGTTAGACATTTTAGTACGAGCATTTCAAATTCAAGTTTAAACCACAACCACGACAACTGACATGATGGGCTAAGAAACAAATAATTTCCGTACGTGTGAATTTTAAAAATTGATTCTTTGGCTCGAACCAAAAAAAAACACGTTTGAGAAAGAGCCCTGATTTTGTAAATAATTTTTTTCGAGCCTCTACCTTTACCAAATTATTTTATTGGTAGAGAAGAACTTTTCTATCTATTGATTTTGTGAAAATAGCTACATTTTGTTCATCGTAGCTAGTTGAAGAAAACTTGCACAAGGCTACATGAAATTTGAATAATTTAGAGCTGAAATAAGAAACGGTTTTTTGACGCTTGTGGCTAGTTTTCAAAATAGCTACATTTATTATTCGTCGTAGCTAGTTGTAAACTTGCACAAGGCTACATGAAAGTTATAGACAGTTTTTTGACGCTTGTGGCTAATTTTTAAAAAACTTTGTGTTTCGCGTAAGGGTAGATTGCAATATTACATAAAAGTTCTAAACACATTTTTTCGTGCTAGCCACCCTCGATATGTTTAATACTTTAGTTTTCTTTTCACTTGTCGTTAATAACCCTTTTGTGCTAATAATTGTATTTGGTTAATTTTACATGAAAGTCACGAGATGGGTTTTTAGCACTGGTAGAATTGTACAAACCATTAACTTGAAAAAACTGTTTGTTACTTAGGAGAATCAACTTTCTTTAAACGTGACAATATTTTATTTCCCTTTGTAAATTTCCCTTTCCATCAGAAATAGATGCGATGTAAGTAAAATTTAGGAATGACCATTTTTTCCCAAGTCCTTTTCAAACGATTAAAAAAATTGATCGCTTCTAATTTCTCGTTACATCGCATATATTTCTGATGTAACCAAAAATTTACGAGAGTTTCTATATTTAATGCTACTAGTTTGCGTAAGGGGAGATTTCATTTTTACAAGAAAGTTCTAAACAAATTTTTTCCTGCTAGCTAAGATCGAGCAACAGTTTGAATTTGTTTACACTCGTTAACAATCTTTTTTTGACAACCCTTTTGTGCTAATTGCATTTTACTAATGTTATAATAATAATAATAATAATAATAATAATAGCTTTATTGCCCAACAAGTACCCATTTACAGAGCAATATAAATAAAAAATAAAAATAAGAACCTATTAAACATAAACAATACAATAACTAAAAATAAAAATGATTTGGTAAATAATACATATAAACAAAAATCAAAATCCCTCTTACTGATCACATCTGGCCCTTTGTTCTAATTCATTAAGAGTACAATTAAAAATACAAGAAAGTTACGAGAAGTGCTTTTAACAACTGCTATTTTGGGAGACAAAAAACCCTTTGGTATACTACTAGCTTTTCAAAGTATTCAATAACGGTGCCAGGTCTAAAATATATATAAGAGTATCTGTGAAATTCTATTTTAAACATAACAATATTCTACCAACATTACATCTCTTTCTGTTTTCATAAAAATAGATGTGACGTTAGTAGAAATTAGGAACGATTTCACGTTTGAAAATAATCGATCGTTCATCGTTCCTAATTTCTTCTAACGGAGCATCTATTTTTGATGAAAACCGAAAGAGATTTATTTACACCCTAAAATTTATACTAACTAAGTCGGTTAGGTTTGAAAAAATATACAACCAATATATGAAACTAGGTTTTATTAAATTGAAATTGAATAGAAAATACACTACAATAAAACATAGTACAATACTAAAATTACCGAAAAATACGGCATATATGGTACAGAAGATAGTAGGCAACTACAAATTATGTATAAAGGCGGACTTACACCAAGGCAACAACTGGCAACATGTAGCATGAGTTATAACTTTTAGTCGTGGAAGAACGTTTTTAAAAAACACTTTATTTACTAAAAATGAGAATTAGCACTTACAATGACCTAAATAGTACAAAGTCTTCAGTAATACTAATCTAACCTAAATAGGGCAAAACCGCTTTTATACTTGCATCTTATCAAAATAAACATTAAGAAGTCGTTAGAAACTAAATACAGGATTGTCCTAGAAAGTGAATGATACATAATAGGTTAATAATTATTGTCTACATAACTCCTCCCTTCCCAAAGCGGAAAATAGGGGTTCCTCTATTTTCTGGCTGCCTTCGGGTTGTTCCTGGTTGTCCCGGCGTCTTTGGCGTCTTGGGCGGTGGAACTTGAAATAGTAGAGGATGACCAATGTGCTGACCATGGCTAGTAGTATCATGGACGTATTGACCCAGGGATGGCTTTCCATCTTGAATTGCATGTAGTTCTGAGATTTGCATATTATTGGCGATTGCATTGATTTGTTTTATATCTTCAGTGTCCAGTCGTTTTAGGTGGAATATTCTTTCTTGTAGAATAGTGCGATTTCTTGAGATTTGAAATATGGGTAGGTCAAAGGTGAATTCTTCATGTGTTGATTGTTCAGCTTGGAAATTTTTTCCATCAATCAGAATTTTGCATTTTCCTAAGGAGACGATGCATGGTGTGCTAACTTCGTAAATTCCTTCGATATTGCAGAATGACTTGACTCTGGTTGAAGACGTAGGGATAATTAGAACTTCTTTTGAATTTATTTGGCTGACACTGGTTTCAGAAAAGTGGACATTGGTTCCAGGGCAAGAGTTTCTTCCATTTCGCATTAGGTCGGCTAAGCATGGCTGGTGCTTGTGCAAATTTTCTTGTAAGCAAAAGTACCAATTTGCTACTTCTGGGCATTTTTCTGAAGTTGTCCAGTAGTCGTCAGTGTTGAGCATAAGGTAAGGTTGTTCCGGGATAATAGTTTGATTGCGGATAGGGATAGGATATAATCGGTAAAATTCAAATTGTGAGGATACCAGGGGTACGTGAATTTTAAATAATATTATTTTATTCTGTATATATACTTGTGTCGAGAAAAGAGAATAGTAATTTATTAAATTTTCAAACATTGGTATTTGTTGATTATCATAAATTTTATTTAATTCATCTAATAAAGTTTTTAATTGACTTGGCTCTATTATAGAACTATGTAACGTATTTAATTTTGCAAAAGATATTGCGATTTCCAAATTACTAACTAAGTGTTGTATATGGTTTAATTGAATTATTAAATTGTCAATAATATTAGAAAAAGAAAATGCTTGTTCTAGGTTTACGAATTTTTCGACTTCTTTAGATAGATTTATTATTTGTCCTTTTAAAATTAATTGGTTATTGATTAGTTTTTGAAAGTTGTTATAATAAGTGTTAGAAATTTGTTTAAGAAGACTTTGTTGTTGCTTTAAATTATTATTTAATGTTTTTTCGTTTGCATGTAAGCTTTCTAAATATAAATTAATATGTTGTTCGTCGTCTGAGTCTAATGTGCCAAAAAGCCATTTTTGGATTTTTCCGATTCCGTTAATTAATCCTCGTTTTGTTATACGATTTTCAGAAAAGGTGCTAATTTTATTTGTAATTATTTCTGATAGGGATAAAGCATTTAATATTTTATTTGTGAGTAGAATAGTAAAATGATTGTGCGATTGTTGATTAATTGATTTTTGTAATTTCGTCAATGAAGTATTGATGTCTAAAAGTGATGTCTCAGGATAAGTTAAGTTTATATGAAATAGGAAAGTATGTTTAGATGAGATGATTTTGGATTTTCCGATGTGTATTGGAAGGATAGGGTTTTTAATCTCTTTTATTTTTAGTCCTTGTACTACTCCGAGTCCGAGGAGGATTAGTACGAGTTGCATTTCTTTTACCTGAAACAATACGTTGAGGTTTAAACAACCTTTTATGATATATTTTCGATTTGGATTTAACTTTGTTATCACCTATTGTCTTTGGGTTTTCGGCTTTTTCGTATGGATTTTTAGTTTTCCTCTGCGAGGCATCGCGTTTTTGAAGCTTATACAGATTTTTATCGGTATTTATGTCTATTGTGTCTTGTCTATTTTCATTTGCTTTGTCTAAGTGTTTTTGTTGTTTTTCTTTTAACGTGTTATAAATCGTATTGTTAAGAATTTGCAGATTTTCAGTATGATCTTGGATATATTGGGAAATTTTAATTTTGTCATCTATTTCGAAGGGATTTTTATAGTCTAACCTTCCGCGGGTTATTTGAAATGGTGTATAGTTTGTAGCACTGTGAACGGAATTATTATACGATAAAAGGGCGTAATTCATTAATGTTTCTATAGGTTCGTTAGGTTTAGAATTTTTTAACGTAAGAATGGTTTCAGCAAGGGTTGAATGAAATCTTTCGACAGGACTGTTGCTATTTGGGTTATAGAGAGTAGTGTAATGAATTTCTATATGATGTATTTTGCATAAATTTTGAATAACTTCGTTTTTCCATTCATGTCCGTTATCGATAGTTATACGTCGGGGTAATCCGAAGTGGTTAAAGAATTGAAGTAGTTTATTTGCGATTTCGACTGCGGTTAAACATTTAATTGGATATGCTTGACCAAACTTTGAAAAACTATCTATAAATGTTACAAAATATTGACCATGTGTTTTATAGGTATCCGCATAAATATGATCGAAAGGCTCATATCCTAATGGTGTTGGCTTAAAGACTAA
The DNA here is from genome assembly GCA_019359885.1 of Listronotus oregonensis. Taxonomy (NCBI): domain Eukaryota; kingdom Metazoa; phylum Arthropoda; class Insecta; order Coleoptera; family Curculionidae; genus Listronotus; species Listronotus oregonensis. Next base: position 60,714 of record JAHBCN010003110.1, read on the forward strand.
TTTCGTAGGGTGTCTTTCATATTTCGTTTTTTGGCAGATATCGCATGTGTTGACATAATCGCGTACGTCTTGGTCTATTTTTGGCCAATAAAATACCTTTTTTATAGCGTTTAGATTTTCTTGTATTCCTCGATGGCTTGTTTTTGTTTCGTGATATTGTTTTAATCTTAATTTTTGTTCATCTAAGTCAGTTACATCAGACAAGAATGAATTTGAAATAAATAGCGTAAAAGCTCCGTTTTTAAAATATTCTTGAATAATTTTGATAAACGTTAGTTCTAACGTTTTGTCTTTAAAGTGTAGACAAAAAGTCTGTTTAGGTACTAGATTTTCTTTTATGAACTTTATAAGTAATTCTTCGTTATTAAGTTTTTTAATAGTAAGAGTTATTCTATTCTTATCCCATATTTTTTCTTTAAGTACTTTGTATTGATCATTACTTGAGCTAATTACAATTAGTTGATTTTTGTATGTGTTTACACTTCTGTCCGTGTAGGACGCACCTATTATTGGGTCTTCCTGACTGGAATGTACTGTTTCGCTATCTGTTTGTTTTGAGACACTTGGTTTATGGAGATCGAGAGTAGATTGCGTTTTTTGAATTGTTTTATTGTTAGAGTCAGAAGTTTCTTTGTTATTTAAAGTTTGTTTAGGATTGTGGGGTTTGTTGACTTTAGGTATAACAGGGACTTGTATATTCTCGGGGGATTTTATTTGAATATTTTGTAATACGGTAATTTTTTGTTTGTCTGTTGGTATATGATCAACTATCGTATTGTCTTCATTAGTTTGTAGGTTTGGGCATTTTTGTATATTTGAGGTCTCGGTTCCTAAAATTTGATCTAGTTCTTCATTTGTAAGGCATGGAATGTCAGTGTCAGATGATATATCAGGGTTTACGATCATGGAGAGTTGATCGAAATCCTCAAGTTCTATAGGGTTTATTTCTATACGGGACAGTGCGTCGGCATTTGTATTCATTTTGCCTTTTTTATAGACAATTTCATAATCATACTCCTCAAGTTTTAATCGCCAGCGAACTAGCTTTGAATTTGGTTCTTTCAGGGAAAATAACCATTGGAGGGGTTTATGATCAGATATTATTTTAAATTTTACGCCATAAAGATACGGTCTGAAATATTTGACTGCCCACACGATCGCTAGTAATTCCTTTTCTATTGTACTATAATTAATTTCGGCTGGGTTAAGGGTACGTGATGCGTATGCTATAGGGCGATCTTGACCTATAGGGCCTTGAGAAAGAACGGCACCAATGGCATAATTAGAAGCGTCGGTTGTCAGATTAAAAGGTTTGGAAAAATCGGGGTACTGTAATAAAGGATCGTTCATCAGAATATTTTTACATATATTAAAGGAGTCTATAAATTCGGGTGTATGTTCGATCTTTACATTTTTTTTGAGACATTGTGTCATAGGTTTTGTTAATTTTGCGAAATTTTTAATAAATTTTCTGTAGTAACCTACAAGACCAAGAAAGGATTTGATTTCTTTGGCAGTTTTGGGAATTGGGAATTTTTTTATAGCTTCTATTTTTTTTGCATTTGGTTTTATACCTTCTGGAGTGATAACATGTCCAAGGAATTCCACTGATTTGCAAAGAAATTCGCATTTGTCTAGCTGAATTTTGAGACCTGCATCTTTTAATTTATCAAACACTTGTTTTAAATTATTAATGTGTTCTTGTAGGGACGTAGAGAAGATTATTATGTCGTCCATATATACTAAGCATATTTTATTTTGTAATTCCTTTAGTACATTATCCATTACTCTTTGAAAGGTGGCGGGTGCATTTTTTAAACCAAAGGGCATTCTAACGTATTCAAAGTGTCCGTTTTCGACGCTAAATGCGGTCTTCTCTATGGAGTTCTGATGCATTTCAATTTGGTGAAAGCCGGAGGCAAGGTCTAAAGTGGTAAAATATTGGCTTCTTCCCAATTTGTCAAGGATATCGCTTATGTTCGGGATAGGATAGCGGTCATCAATGGTCTTTTCATTGATTTTCCTGTAATCTACTACAATCCGCCATTTTTGTTTTCCACTGGCGTCCATTTTCTTTGGAACGATCCAGATTGGTGAGCTCCAAGGGGATTGCGATGGTCTGATGATACCATCATCCAACATTTTTGTTATTTGCCTCTGTACTTCTGTTTTGTGCACGTACGGATAGCGGTATGACTTGGTGTGAATTGGAATCTCATCTTTTGTTTTTATCTCGTGTTTGATCTTATTAGTGAACGTTAGTTTATCGTCAGATTTGTGTAGAATTTCTTTATATTTTATTAATACGTTTTTTAGCATGGATTTCTCTTCAGGATTTAAATGTTCTGTTCTAATTAAAGAGAAATCGAAATCACTATTTTTTAAATTGTCCTTTTTTATTATTGTTTCCATATTGTAACATTCATATTCGGTCTCGCAAAAACTCTTCGCAAAATCATTAAGAAAATTACCGTTAATTTCTATTACTACCGAATGTATAAGGGGATTACGAAATTCTAAAGACGTTAATCCGTTTTCGATTGTTAGTAAACAACCAGGTATTATAACACTATTATTTGACAGTTCGGGTAAATAGTAATCGCCATCAAGTAAATTAGTTTTAATTTGTTTTATTATAGTTGTTTGACCGGGGATTTCAATTTTTTGTATATTAAAGTTCTGTCTGTAATATAAGGGTATTTTTACATTGTTATTAAAAAGAATTTTATTGTTCAAGTCTATATTTAAATTTAATTTTCTTAAATCTCTAATGCCAATAATTCCATCAAAGTAATCATGAAAGTTAAAGAGAACAAATTCTATAGTACCGGTTAGAGGAAAGAATTCTTTAAATAAGGGAATCACAGCTTTAGAGTTGGATTCTCTACTACCTGCGCATGTTATTATGGGCGTATCGGATTTAAAAATACAATTAGGAAAATATTTTTCTGCAATGTATGGCCTTAAGAGAGACGGGTGACAACCTGTATCTATTAAGAGTTTAATTGGTGGGTAATTAATTTGAATATACGGTAATGAGTTTGGTGTTAAATTATTTAAATCTATGATATGTCTGTTATTTCGTCGCTTTCGCAAAAATTTTGATTATCTATTTCTTGAAAAATGTGGTTTGAAGGAGAATAACTTTCATTTTCGGTTTCGTTTTCTACATCAGGGAAATAATTAGTAACGGTGACATCAGGATTTGCGTAATTACATTGGTCATTATCGGAGTAATTAAGATAATAATCCGCGTTCTCGTTTTGTGAGGTAATTTCTAAATTTGTTAGTTCTTCTGAAATGAAATTTCGAGGACCTGTGCTTTTAAAATAATTATTTTGTCTGTAATTATTAGTTCTTAAAGAGGGTAACCTAGAAGTTGTTGACATGGGTTCAGGTTTACCTTGTGGTTTGTTGGAGTTTTGTGGCGAAAAAACATTTTTTGGTTTGCCAAAGACTTGTGCATTTGTTGGGAAATGTCTTTGAATAGGTCTTGGATTCGGGTTTATATTAATAGGTTGACTTGGAAATTTTTGATGGTTTTCAAATGGAATAAAATTGCTATGTACTTGGTTATTTCTGTTAAAGTTGTGATTATATGTTTGTGGTTGTGATGAAAAGAATTGTGGTTTATTATTAAATTGGTATGGGTTTTTTGTGAGAGGTTTAGGTGGGTGAGGTCGCGAAAATTGTCTTAATGAAATTTGTTGTTCCATAAGAGAATGATTAATTACTAATGAAGTTGCTTCTTCAATGTCTTTAGGGTTGGCTAGCATCAAAAGGGTTCTTAATTCTGCGCTCGTATTTGACATAAGAACTGTTACAGCGGTGACTTCATTTTGATTAATTAATGAGAGTTTAGTACCTTCACCTAAGCTAGGATCGGCGTTTATTTTTAAATTTAACCGCATTTTCGCGATTTTAATTCTTTCTAAAAAGTCTGTAATATTTTCGTTTTTATTTCGGGTTAAAAATATAAATTGTTGTTGTAAGACGTGTCTATCTACCTTGTCGCCAAATTTATTTATTAAGGCTTGCCTAACTTCTGGCCAAGTATTTAAATCTGGTCTACACAATAGAAAGTCTCCTGCTCCATCAATTATTTTAGAGCAGATAGAAGCAAAAACAAATTCACTTAAACTATTATCTGTAGTTTTACCATATCTATTATAAAATTTATCTACAGAGTTAATGAAAAAATCTAAATGTTCACTGCGACCGGAAAATGGTCTTAATGTACTAGCAATTTCTTTTGCTGCTTGTATGCTTGGAGTTTTACTAGAACTATTATCAAGAGCCATATTATTTAAAGCTTCGGTTAAATTATTAACAATTGACATAAAAGAATGTATATATATATTTTAATTTTTTCACGAATTTCACTTTTTACAAGATGTAAAAAGAATATCGGTTACTAAAAATATTTTATTTTAATTTAAATAGAAATTTCACTTTTTACTAAAAAATGTAAAAAGAAATGTCGATAAAAAAATGTTTTATTTTAATTTATATAGGAATTTCACTTTTTTCTAAAAGGGTGTAAAAAGAAATATCCTTAGATTGTTATTATTATAAATTTTAAATTTGTTGTAAATTTGCAAAGATTATTTAAAATTCACAAGAAAAGGGTTTGGGAAAGAATTTAAGGAACTCAACACTTACTTATTGTAGTCTTCGGAGTCCTAGGTTCTTTGTCGTCCAGATGAATGGTCAAAACCAACGACGAACTTGCACTTTTTCAGGGATTCGCCTTCTGGATTCTACCGAAATTGACTGCGCCAGTTATAACTTTTAGTCGTGGAAGAACGTTTTTAAAAAACACTTTATTTACTAAAAATGAGAATTAGCACTTACAATGACCTAAATAGTACAAAGTCTTCAGTAATACTAATCTAACCTAAATAGGGCAAAACCGCTTTTATACTTGCATCTTATCAAAATAAACATTAAGAAGTCGTTAGAAACTAAATACAGGAATGTCCTAGAAAGTGAATGATACATAATAGGTTAATAATTATTGTCTACATAACTCATGCTACAGTATGTGGGAATGTCGCCGATCGCACAAGCCACTACGATGCGACTTAAGTAGCATGCGATAGATCATTTATACCAAAGCCTTCAGTAGTTCAGTAGGTGCCAATACGAGTATTTCATTTGAAATGACGGATACAATAATCGCAGCTGCGGCATATCTCGTTTTGATCCAACATGGAAAAAAGCGAAAAAAGCGAAGGTGGTGGAATAGGAATTATTTGCACAGGACAGTTTTTGGTCTCAGCTAAATGCAGACGACGGAACCCTTTTTAAAAATTTTACAAGAATGACTTTAACTGACTTCCATTATTTATTAAATAAAATAGAGCCTTTTATATCAAAACAAGACACGAACTATCGTAACAGTATACCTGCTTCAGTACAATTCTTGATAATAGGAAATTATTTGCACAGCGAAATTTATCTCAGGACAGTTTTTGGTCTCAGCTCAATGCAGACGACGGAACCCTTTTTAAAAATTTTACAAGAATGACTTTAACTGACTTCCATTATTTATTAAATAAAATAGAGCCTTTTATATCAAAACAAGACACGAACTATCGTAACAGTATACCTGCTTCAGTACGATTCTTGATAACTTTGAGATTTCTAGCTACTGGCGACTCATACAAGTCATTAATGTACCTGTTTAAAGTATCCGATTCAACCATATCTATAATTGTACCACAAGTTTGTATAGCTATAGTGCAAGTATTAAAGGATGTAATAAAGGTAAGTTTATAATTAATTATTAAATTATCAAATATATAAACAGCAAAACCAAATAAAATAGAACATAATACATTTATTAAAGGAAAAACATAAGTAGCTAACTAATCGAAATGTAAAAACTCAGACAGTTCGTTAGCAGTAGTTATTTCGGAAGACACAGTAGATTCTGTTGATAGTTGATATCCAGGTGAAGGAATTGGAGTACTCGTACTTGTATAGGCTGCACTCGAAGGAGAATTCGATTGAAATGAATAGTTGGGACGATCATACTGCCCTAGAGCTGCTTGAAACAAAATATTGTTGATTGAATGTTTCACGTATATTTGCGCTGTTGGTTTAAGCTTCCTAAGTTCATTCCCAACATGTTCACCATAAACTGTGCAGTCGTCTCTTTTAGTGCTATCCTTTAAAATTGCATATGCTTCATCAGCACGCCTTTTTTCTTCGGTTTCATATTTTTTCTTATCAGTTGTTTTTTAAATATCTGCCGTCGAGATGGAGTCGCCGCGGTTGTTTGAGGAATGCGATCGTCGGTAACTTCATCTTGAACTATAACCTCTGAATTATGTTCATCCTCACTATCTTGCACACTCTGAAAATAATTTCTTTAATAGAACTTCATTGTTATCTGACCGAGTTTAAACAGAAAAAAAAATTGAAAATTGCAGTAATGTTACGTATAACTCTCGGTATAACTTTATCAGATACATATCTAATTTTGAAAATCGCAGTAATTTTATGTTATGTATAACTTTTCAGATACCGACAACCGAGCAGGAATGGAAAAAAATTGCCAAAAACTTTGAAGTAACCTGGAATTTTCCTCACTGTCTACGAGCTCTAGACGGAAAACATGTTTTGATCCAATGCCCAGCAAATACAGGAAGTACATTTTACAACTACAAAGGAACTTTCAGTATTGTATTAATGGCACTGGTTGATGCGAACTATAATTTTATATATGCGCATGTAGGCTGTCAAGGTCGAATATCTGATGGCGGTGTCTTCAACGCAACTCCTTTTTCATCTTTACTTTACGAAGACAAACTTTCAATTCCTAATCCAGAACCACTATCAGGGAGAACAGTTGCTACACCCTATGTTATAGTAGCGGACGAAGCTTTTCCGCTCAAAGAAAATATTATGAAACCATATCCTGGTCCTTTGCTTCAATCGCCAAGACGAATTTTCAATTACCGTCTGTCTCGTGCAAGAAGGGTAGTGGAGAATACTTTTGGCCTATTATGCTCCGTATTTATATTATTTAGAAAGTCATTGTGTTTGGGAGTACGAAATGGAGAAGCTGTTGTAACTGCGTGCATATACCTACACAATTTTCTTTGAAATAGTGTTAGTTCTGCTTCATTATATGCACCTCCAGGAACCTTCGACTGTGAAACGACCGATGGATTATATATTCCAGGATCTTGGAGGAGAACCATTACAGCTGATACCGGAGTTAGAAATTTACGCCGTATTCCGCGAAGAGCAGCAATAACAGCCATCGAAATAAGGGATGAATTTAAGAATTATTTTTTGACGGATGAAGGGAAAGTACCATGGCAGGAACAATATCAGTAAAAAAATGACGTTATTTTTATTTATAAGGTACGATTATTATTTGAGTTACCCAATACAAATCTAATAATAATTTACGTGTTTACTTACCTCAACTTCATCATGTTCACTAGTACAGGTAGACGTTCCCTCCCTTGGGAGATCAACGTCTAACAAAAACGACAAACAGTCGTAATAACACCACTTCATCTTTTTGACTGGAGACTGTCCACTAGTGGTTTTTGTAATTGCCTTAGGTTCTCCATGAAACTGCGTCCTGAGGTTTTTTATTTTCTTTTTTAAAGTAGGAATATCACTTCCATATTTTTCACTTAGTGTCTTGAAAACATCTAATTTTTTCCTATTATTTTTAAAATCACTTAATTGATGGTTCCAAAGGATTTCATTATTTCGATAATCTTCTATAAACATTACAGTTTTTTCATTTGACCAATCCATCGCTAATTATTCTGGAAATATTCAAATTATACACACAAAAATTATTCTAGTCGCACGAATAAATCGCCTGTTTTTCCATTTGTTGTGGATCGACGGCAACAGGTCGCAACACATAATTTTGTAGCATCTAGGCGCATGCGACAATGGCAACATTTGGCAATATGTCGTATGCGATGTTGTAGCATGCTACATGTTGCCAGTTGTTGCCTTGGTGTAAGTCCGCCTTAAATCGTACCATCTTCCGTTCCACACATACCGTATTTTTCCCATACAATATTGTCAAAATTCCCATCGTCCCGATCACTGTCACATTCTGCGTCTATACTGTCGTAACCACCATCCTCGTCAACACCGCGATCGATAGGTTTGTAACTATTTTTATGTTTGTTTAACTGCTTGGCCGCACCGCCATCGATAGGTTTGTCACTATTTTCATTTTTGTTTAACTGCTTGGCCGCACCGCCATCGATAGGTTTGTCACTATTTTCATTTTTGTTTAACTGCTCTTGTGGATCGGCGTGGTCGGGAACTTTGTTGTGGATCGGCGTGGTCAAGAACTTTGTGGAATCTAACTGCTCTTGTGGATCGGCGTGGTCAGGAACTTTGTTGTGGATCGGCGTGGTCAAGAACTTTGTGGAATCTAACTGCTCTTGTGGATCGGCGTGGTCAGGAACTTTGTTGTGGATTGGCGTGGTCAAGAACTTTGTAGAATCTAAATGCTCTTGTGGATCGGCGTGGTCAGGAACTTTGTTGTGGATCGACATTATCTTTGTTAAATGAAACACTGTTTTGTGTATGTAGTCTGGATACTGATTGATTAATAAATGTCCACGCGAACTCCTTGCAATTTATAGGAAACGCGCGCGAGTCTGCGTTGCGCTGTAAACAACTTATCTGCACAACATAGAACACCACGTTATTGTCACCCGTATTGCAGGCTTTGCATGTAATGCATGGTTCCCAAGCCGGCCGATAGAGTAGCGCCACCATCGAATCCCGCGAGCGACAGTGGCGCGCAAATGTTATTTTCAGCTAGCTCTAACAAATAAAGTGGGGGGGCGATTATAACATTGCGCTAAACAAGGAGCATCTTAAGTGAATTTAGTTTATTTGTTCATTTGAAAATAGTTCTTGCGAACACTGTAAATTGTAAACATGTCAAGTTTTTGTAAAAAACTAGACTAACAATATACAACTAGAAATTATGTTAAAATTCTATCAACACCCCCATAAACTATCTTCTAGATCTTCATCTCGACGTTTGTAATTGTTGTCACTGGGTGAAATGCGCTGTCGAACCAAATCCAAATAATAGTCGTCCAGTGAAAAAGGAATATGTGGCGGTATCTCAGTAACTCAGTCTTTTATATAGAAATTTACCAGATTATTTTACTGTTATCATCGCACAGTTTATGTACAGACTACTTTGTAATCATTTATCGTTGAACATGACACATGAACTTAAATTGACTTTTTTGTGGGGTTGTTTTAAACATACCATGTATTTTATATTTTAATGTTTTAAACTTATGTTTTTATGTTTATTCTATGTATGTTTTCATGTATTTGATGTATTTAATGTTTAAAACATAACATAAAAAACATGTTTACGATGGTGTGGTATGTGTTACGTTATTGTTATGAAAAGTATATAGATTGTTTTTTTTAGAATGGAGCCAGTCAACAAGCAAGTTGGATGAGCGAGAGAGAGAGATGTTGGACCTATGCCTGCAATCGAGTATTACGAACCAATTTCATAATAGAGGAGAGGAAAAGGATGGACGACGACGACGGCAGGTAAAAAATCCCCTTATAATTTTACTCTTTTATACCCATAAGGAACAGAATCAAAATTGTCCAGGAATTTTCGTTTGGTTGAATTTATTCTATATTGTTTCACCTCTTCTACAGCGACGACTTCGTGTCAATCAGTTCTCCTAAAATTCTTTGAGGTTATACTAATAGGTTGGACCATGGACTCGCTTAAAATCATATTCTTCATAGAGTCAAAATTGACAAGTTGTGAAGCGATAAAATTCAGTTTTAGGCCCTTAACCTTGCAAACCAGCTTTTCTTCGTTTGTCTCTGGTATAACAACTCTATATGAGTAGTTTTTCGGCCCGCCACTGGCAAATTCTGCAATATAACTACCAGGACCGTATCCTTTCAACTCGTCAGACATATCTCCTATGAAATCACCTGTGGGAGGAGAATATTCACCGTCTTTGTTAGCGAAAATTACACTGTCTGTATCGTAATACAAAACTCGTCCTCCCAGTCGGTCCAGATAACTGTACAGTTTAAGTCGGGCTTGTGCTGTTACATAAGCTGCAATAGCCACGTTTACAGTCTTTAATTGTTCAAAATCCTCTTCGATCTCTGAATAATTAACTATCATAACGTTTTGGGCTATCGGAACTATGGAATTTATTTTGAGAGACGGCGATGTCACAAGATCTAAGTATTCTTGCGCATCTCGCACAAATTTAGTTTTCTGTTTCTGTTTTTAGTTATTTGTTAATTAATTAATGTCGAATTCGCCAAACTGTCAAAAATCTTACTATTTTTTGTATTGTATCAATAATTTACACTGATTATGGTTTTTTTTCTAATTTTGGTTTTGAGTTCACTCTATTTTTTTTTAAAAAACACCTATCAAATAGAATCTCTTTTCCCTGTAATTAATGTTGAATTCGCCAAACTGTCAAATCTTACTATTGTTCTGTATTGTATCAATAATTTATTTTTTTTTAATTCTAATTTTGGTTTTGGTTCACCTTTAAACACCTATCAAATAGAATTTTTCCTGTAATTAATGTTAATTGCAAACTGTCAAATCTTACTATTTTCTGTATTGTATCAATAATTTTTAATTGAGTTTTTAATTTTGGATCATCTATTTTTTAACACATAAAATAAATAGAATCTCTTTTCCCTGTAATTAATGTTGAATTTGCTAAACTGTCAAATCTTACTATTGTTCTGTATTGTATCAATAATTTATTTTTTTTTAATTGGTTAGAAGTTTTCTCTAATTTTGTGATCACTCTATTTTTTTTTAAACATCTATCAAATAAATAGAATCTCTTTTCCCTGTAATTAATGTTGAATTTGCTATACTGTCAAATCTTATAATTGTATTAATAAGACCTAATTGGTTAGGAGATTTTTCTAATTTTAATTTTGTGTTCACTCTATTTTTAAAACACATAACTAGAATCTATTTTACCTAACAACCTGAAAGAAAAAGGGACTTATGAATTAAAACATATGTATTTTTTAAGTATTTTTTATTTATTTTTTTTAAACAGGTTCTTTTTTCGGGAGGGCGAGGCAGCCTGGTGTGGAGGGCAGTCGTCGGAGGTGGCTTCTATAAAAAGGAAAAACGTATTAATATATAATAAGGATTAACAGATAGTAAAAATGATATGTTTCTACACAAAATTTTAAGGGTAAAATTATTATTTTGTTGAACCTAAGAAAATATATCAGAAAAGTGTCTTCAATGTGTAATATGTATCCTGTTGAAGGAAAACAGTAAATCCTATGAAGTCTGCTGTAACCTAGAAGTCCTGCTCACCTGTAAAATGTCTTTAAAAAAAAACAATACACACACACACACACAGTTATTTATCAAGGAATACATATATTTAAAGTTTACTTACATTATTATCTCCAAAAATGTACATCCACCTCAGCCGACTCCCCTCTACGCCGGGCGACACACCTCATCCCCCGAACATCGAAGAGGAAGAAGTATGGAGTTGGTATGGTGTCCGTTATGAACACGTTGTAAATAAACTGAAAAAACAAGAGAAATTATTTAAAAAATGTGTACACAGTTTTCGATTAACTTACATCAACCCCAGGATATACGACTGCCGCCTCCTCGGCGATGATTGTCAGGGCGGTAACGACACCCTGCTCTGAAAAATAGAATATCAAGCAGTGTTTTTTAATGCTAAAATTATAACTTACCACCTCCAATCCACCCCGGTAAACTTGATGGAACTGAAACAAGAAAGAAAGTTACTAAGGGTGTTTTTTTCAAAAATTTTTGTACTTACTTCTTGCTCTCAGGGTTAAACACTCCATTTTTTTTTTTAAATGACAAGTTAAATTAACTATTCCTTCTTGATAACACCATTTATATACTAGACTGTGACCACAAAATTGTTAAAATCGGACTTACACTGCCTGCTGAAATTATTATAGTTTTACCTAGTTTTTAACTTCTCTTTTAATAGGGTTTTAAATTCTTATATTTCCAAACAGTCCCTTTTCTTGCATGTTGTGTTAGTTTTTGTATGGTTTCTTGGTGATTGTTAAAGATAGTGAAATTAGGAAGATATCAAAATAAATTCGACACCTATATATTATCCTAATACTCACATCAAAGCTCAGTATGATCTATGACGTTATAGAGTACAGACCTGTTGAGTCTCAGTAAACCTTTATAACAACTCCAACTGAACAACTGGAACCACTTGTACCACTGCTACGCCGAACAACTGGAACAACTGGAACAACTGGAACCACTGCTACCCCGAACAACTAGAACAACTGGAACAACTGGAACCACTGCTACCCCGAACAACTGGAACAACTGGAACCACCCGAATAACTGGAACAACTGGAACCCGAACCATTCGAACAACTGGAACCCGAACAACTGGAACCACCCGAACAACTGGAACAACTGGAACCCGAACAACTGGAACCCGAACCACTCGAACAACTGGAACCACCCGAACAACTGGAACCCGAACCACTCGAACAACTGGAACCACTCGAACCAGGTTCAGGATCACCAGGTTCGCCAGGATCAGGTTGTTCAGAACCACCAAGGTTGATTAGTTTTCTATAACCACAGATCTATTAGACATGGATGTTAAGCGTAGAATTCCGAAAGCCTGATTTATGAAAGTAGTAGTACGCTTGATGACAAAGTTGATGATGATGAAGAAGTTTTTATGAAGCCTACAACCTCCTTTAAGGATGATTTGAATGCTACTATAGAACAACATCCTAATGTAGGTATATAAGGAGTTTATTGAGCAATATCCTGAAATAGCTCGTGAATATGTGGATTTATATTGGAAAAACTCTCCAAAAATAGATAATACTTACGGAAACTTCTGTTTATTTTTACCAAAACTATGTAACACTACCTTAAAGTGCTTATTTTAGTAGATGAGAATATATTTTTTTTAATACATCCTGTCTTAAAAACTGTTTTTTCAACTTTTTTAAAAAAGGTTTATTGTTTTTTTACACTCTCTCCATCTTTTTCTTTGAGTTATGTTAATTTTACAATATTACAAAAGGAATTTAAACTGTTTATCTATATATTACTAAAAGAATATTCGCTTAATTACCATCAAGTTTATTGTCTTGTTTTTTTCATCAACTATCATTGACTTAAACTATTTTTATTCAACATCTTAGGTTGGTTGATGTGTTTATAATTTAGTAAATAACTGTTTGCTCTGTATAATACATTCTGACCACTAAGTCTTTTTTACCTACCTAAAATTTCTACGGGTAGTGTATTTTTTTTTAGTGACGATATTCTTTGTCGTTTCTCATAGAAGCATATCTTCCATATGTTTATTAGACAACCTCGATTTTCCCGCTTTTGGTTAAACCATCTTCCGTTTTCTTATCAATTTTAGTCATATTATACAGAACTATATTTAAACCTTAAATTGAAATAATTATTATCGAGAAATTTTTACAGTAATTATTGAATATTTTTTCTATGGAAACACAATTATGACCTGTATCGTTCGAATAACAACCTTATCATATATATTTTATATATTATTTTTCGAGAGAGATTTTTTACCATATTATTCAACCTTCATATAGGGAAAATTTTAAAAATATATATATTTAGGATAATAATAAACAACTGTCGTGGAACCATGTTTATTATAAGCAATATTTTTTAATCTCTACATAAACATATTTTTGCAAAACCACAGTGTATTTTTCGAATAACATAATAATAATAATGGTAAACATGTTTTTGCATTTTCGTGGGATTTTTTCCGAGGATTTTTGTCTAATTTTTTTCTAAAAAAATGGCAATATGTTAGTATTTAAATTTGTTATACAGGATGTTTTGCCTTGGCCATAGAATAACATATTTTTCGTGAGATTTTTACCCAACTGTTATCTTTTAAAAAAAATGACAATATGTTAGTTATACAAGATGTTTTACCTTGACCATTAAAGAACATATTTTTCGTGAGATTTTTACCCAACTGTTATTTGTTATCTTATTAGTATAGTTTGTTATACAGGATGTTTTGCATTGACCATAGAAAAACATATTTTTGGGGGATATTTTCATGTTATACAGGATGTTTTGCATTCCTGTTGTGTATACGATTTTTAGAATGGACTTTTTTTTACACTTTATTTTTACGATTGCAAATACGTTTTTTTTCGCCAATTACAGATAGCCTATGTGTATTTTCTAGCTGTTTTCCTATATTTTTACTTATTTTTTAACAACTGCATTGTAGATAGCCTCAGGTCTTTTTGCTATATTTTCTATCTATTTTTACGATTGCATGACGTAATACACTCTTTTTTATTTTGATCGGTTTTTGTTAATTATTCGATATAATATCGGTTTGATTAGCCGTTTTCAAACAAAATACACTCTAGTAATTTTCTTTTTACACCGTGCGGAGGGGGAGAATTTAGGTAATTTTTTTTGTAGTGGGTCTTTCCAAATATACTTTAGCTGAGCGACAATGAACATAGACAACCAACACTGCTCAACCGGCATTGCTGTCTGTAATATACCGATCAACTTTTCCAATGAACATTGACAACCACCAATACCCTTGACGTAGGACGTACCAGGCAAATATGTAGATCCTCAAGATGGCGCCACAGCACAAACTCCTATGACGTAAGATTTTTCGACGGTGGCGGGGACTTTGACCTCTAAAATATGAACAGTCTAAGATGATGATGAACTTTGGTTAGTGACGTCAGACCCTAAACTATTAGCCTAAGATTATGAGTGTTCTGTTTAGTAACGGATAATACACAAAGTTTCTCCACAACGTGCCATTTCTTCAACACCTACGTAATTGATCTGTGACGTAGATAAGAGGCTCGCCAAAGATTCCTAATTATGTTGTACCCTAAATAACCTAATTTGATCAAACGACAACGTCCGCCACACCTACTGATTGTGCGTAGATAGAGGCTCCAAAGATTCCTAATTATGTTGTACCTAAATAACCTAATGATCAAAAGACAAGTCCGACACCTACGATCTGTGACGTAGATAAGAGGCTCGCCAAAGATTCCTAATTATTTGCACATGCGCAATACTCTAAATATTGATAGCCTAAGATTGTAAAGTGAATTATGGTTTGCTAATTTTGGACCTTCTCATACGCACCCAAGGGTCCAGATTCTCAAACCGGCCTAACCACTACTAGCGGTAGCTAGTTGTAAACTTGCACAAGGCTACATGAAAGTTATAGACAGTTTTTTGACGCTTGTGGCTAATTTTTAAAAAACTTTGTGTTTCGCGTAAGGCTAGATTGCAATATTACATAAAAGTTCTAAACACATTTTTTCGTGCTAGCCACCCTCGATATGTTTAATACTTTAGTTTTCTTTTCACTTGTCGTTAACAACCCTTTTGTGCTAATAATTGCATTTGGCTAATTTTACAATGGTTTTTAGCAGCAGTGGTAGCATTGTACAAACCATTAACTTGAAAAAATTAAACGATTTTTTCCTGCTTACTCTCGTTGTTTACAACCTTTTTTAACAACCTTTTTATGCTAATTGCATTTGACTAACGTTACAAGAAAGTTACGAGTCATTAGCTTGACAAAAAACTCTTTGGTACACTACTAGCTTTTAAAAGTATTCAATAACGGTGTTTGGAATGAAATCTAAAAATATTTTTGAGTATTTGTGAAATTCAATTCTGTTTAAACGTGACAATATTCTACTAACATCACAAAAAAATAGATGCAACGTTAGTAGAAATTGGGAACGATTTCGCAAGTAATCTTAAACGTTTTTGCGAAATCGTTCCTAATTTCTACTAACGTCCCATCTATTTTTTGATGAAAACTGAAAGAGATTTTATTTCCACCCTAAAATACATAGTAATTCAGTCGGTCAGGTTTGAAAGGAAAAATACAACCAATATGGGAAACTAGGTTTTATTAATGTACTACTTACAAAAAAAAACAAAAACATACACCGTACCGAAAAATACGGCATATATGGGACTGAAGATAGTACCTGTACAAATTATGTATAAATCGTACCATCTTCCGTTCCACACATGCCATACTTTTCCCATACAATAATTTCATCACAATCACTATCGTAATCACTATCGTAGGCTACACAATTTTGACTGGCATCTTGAATCTCGTTGCTGGTATTTTGACTGGCATCTTGACTGTGAGCGCCGATATTTTGACTGGCATCTTGACTTTGGTTGCTGGTATTTTGACTGGCATCTTGACTGTGAGCGCCGGTATTTTGACTGGCATCTTGACTGTAAGCGCCGGTATTTTGACTGGCATCTTGACTCTGAGCGTCAGTATGTTGATTGTCTTTGTTTGTGACTGCCGGTATGTTGATTGTCTTTGTTTGTGACATCTTTTTTTATTTGAATAAAGGTACTTGTCGCCTGCTTTGTAAAATTTGAATAAATAACCACGCGAACTCCCTGCTATTTATATATGGCGAGTGTGCTCCATTTTGTTTACTGCGCAACATACAAAGCCATGAAATCGTTACCCGTATTGTAAACATTGCATGCAATGCATGGTTCCCAAGCCGGCCACCAGACTAGCGCCACCATCGAATCCCGCGAGCAACAGTGGCGCGCAAATGTTATTGTCAGCTAGCTCTAACAAATAAAGTGGGGGCGGTTATAATATTGAGCTACACAACGAGCATCTTAAGTGAATTTAGTTTATTTGTTCATTTGAAAATAGTTCTTGCGAACACTTCGAATAAATCTATGGTTAAAAATTTCCTTTGTGGTCCGTGAAATAAATCATAAACGGTTTCGATAATCAGAATCGTTTCGGGAGACTTGTTGCGGTGAAAAAATAAACGGGCCGCTAGATAATTAAAATCAAAATTGTTCATATTGTAGCCCATGTAAATGGTAGGTGTTGTACTGCTTTTACTAACGGTGGCTACAAACTTGCCGTATAACATGCGACCGACCAAATTAACGATTAACTCGTATTCGTCGTCGAACCAATCGACGAAAATGGACATGCCCTCTTGTGCATCGGGCAAAGATCGATAGTACTTGATAAAATTACCGGTCCATGTTTTTGACGGTGTAAAATTTGGCGGCGTCAATATGAGAAGGAACACTGCAAAAGTATCACGAGTCCCAGGACGGATATTATATCGTGTGAACCACCATCTTCACCACGAACATCTTTACCAGCAGCGGCGACGGCAACGGATCCATTTACAAAACGAATTTGGAAGGGAAAGATGAATGTGCCACGAATAGACATACTAGCCGAAGTGGATTACTTTAACGAGTCGGAGGTATTTTACCGTGCCGAATTGGCGAAGTTGAATTTTCTAGAACAAGCCAACTTTAAACTCTTAAATGATGATATGAAAGACAAAAAATTTCTTTGTAAGCCCTCAAGAAGTTCTGGTGAAATAAAGATGACTACCGTTTATATATTGATTTTGATCTTGTTTATTATAATATTACCTATACCATTTGCGCAGGACACTATAAACCGATTAAAGAAAATTGAATTTAGTCCAATGCACGTAAGTAGATGTATAGTAAGAGAGCAAAGGGAGGAGCAGACGAATGATGAACAAAAAAACCGAAGGAGGCGTAATGAAAAAAAAACCCGGGGGTAAACCAAAAGAAAAAGTTAATCGGCAACCATCAATAGAAAAATTTATTCGAACTATAAAAATTTTTTGAATTTTATGTCAAAGTTTATAAGGAATATTGAAATAAAATTACTTACCAATCTATTAACAATCAGTTACACGAAACTTAAATCCTAAAATTTCACTTACACTACTCTTAAATTTTAAAATACCACTTAAAACCTAAAACTGTTAAAGTCACTTTTAAATCTAAGAATGTTACTTAAAAATAAAATTGTCCCTCAATTCTCCAAATTTCCAGCATCTTCTTCCGCAGTCAGTTGATTTGCTGAAAAGAACAAAAAATTAAAAGCGAAAGTATTTTAAGTAAGAAATATTTTAGACTATTAATTAAAAATTTTAAACGGAAACATTTTAGGTACTACTAAATAAATAAAAAGAAAATACTTACTTGCTCCCGAACTAGATACTTCATTGTCACTAACTGGTAGATCTATCCGAGCAGGGGGAGGATTGTTATCATATGATGCTGTAATAGTAGCGAATACGTAGATTAGAAAATATATAACCATTAAAAAATATGTAGTTTTAATTTATTTTAAAAATTTTAGTATACCCTGTAACTCCTCATATATTACAACTAATTGTGGTAATTAAAATATTGATACAATATACCACTTATATGATTATTGACATAATTGCTTCATTAATTAAAAAGATAATTTTATATCACAAGTTTGGCAAAAAAACTGTATTTGCAGATAGTATCATAGATACTTTATTTTCCTATTATAAAGGATAAAAACCTTGTGTTGGCTTTAACTACAATTTTTTTACATATATAGTCAAATTGTATCGTTTATTAGCCACTCGATTAGCCATTACTAAATGGTAGAGTAAACTACTGATAAACCA
>JAHBCN010003111.1:0-79733 GCA_019359885.1 Listronotus oregonensis
ACAAGAGTTTTTCAATATGGCGGATGTCATAACCCCCTTTAGATTAATAAACTCTGGGTTTTTTACTAAAAATAAATTTTCCCCAACGATGAGCGATACATTGTTTCCGAGATACAGCCGGCGTCCTTTCATATTTGGACACCCGGTACATGAAGCGAATTTCCTAAGAATACCCAGTTGTATTGCCCTTGTTGACGATCTTCCGGACGTCCTTTAAAAAAGATGTCCAGGGGTGAGCAAGATATCTCTGGTATGGGTTATTTAAAATTACTAAAAAAATATTTAATGGATAGATGAATGCAGGTATTATTTAAAGGAATAGTTAAAATTTTGATTTTTGAGAATATTAATCGGATCAATTTAAAATTTTCAGAAAATATACTTAAATATCTGTACATTTTACAAATAAAACTAAAAAAAATCTGAAAATCCCAACAAGGTATAAACCCCTTAAACGAAACTGAGAAGAAGAACAATAATTGGTCTTCTCAGAACCGCTACATAGGAAATTAAAAGATATTTTCAAAAGACAATATTTTTATTACTTTTTATTTTTTCATTAGGTACATAAAAAAGTATAAAAATAGATTAATATTGCAAGTACATAAGATATATCAACTACTACAGATCTGTATTATTGATGTTATTACTGTTTATATACATTTAGTTCTAACTAAGCAATAAAATATCTCCTAAACGGGAGTATTAAAATATAATAAATAATATTAATAATAAATAAACTTAGCTTACGAAATATCGAGGAAGGTAGTGAAGCAAAATTCTTAGTGTCTTACCGTTACAAATGCTTTAAACAAAAAAACAAAGTTAGACTATAAAAAAAAATAATGAGCTCATTGTAAGAGAAATTTCAAAAAATTTAAATAAAATTATTATCTTAAAACATTTTTATCGTCTAACTTATGCGAGATCACAAGCTAGCTTTCATTTTATCTAGAAGTCGACCGGTATTAAAAAATAAACCGTTATTAAAATACCTGAAATATAAATTGGTGATTCCTAACTATTGGTGATTAAGTTTTTAACTGATAAACAGTGTAAATTCCAGAGTCTTCTTCACTTGTACATCCATTTTTTTGTTACCGGCATTCTAAGCATTAACTTAGCCCATAAATATTAAACTATTAATATCGGTAGACCCCAATTTTTTTCATCTGTAACGGTAAAATCGATATTATTTTTTCAAATAGTTCAAAGATACCCACCACCTATAGAGAACCTACACCAGTGCCCGAAAATATGTGTTATACTTAAAAACTGTCTAATATCATTTACTGAGTCTTGATAAAGGGAACTAGTTCCCAGAATGCCTTAAAACATATTGCTAAATTTGTCTTAATATTGCTTAAATATTTGTTTTATACAACTAATTGCCATTTTTAATGGTTAAACTAAGTTTGTATTTCTTAATATGTAATACAGGATATTTTAGCCCAAAGTGGCCGATGTCAATTACACAGAGCCATTTAGTTTATCGACATCTTCTCACTACTGCAAATATAAAATATTTATTTGCTTTGAAAGAGGCAAGGTCAAAAAATTGACCAATTTTATACCATAATTATTCGGTTGTCATTTTGGTAAATAGATAAGCCCAAAAATTCACCATCTGCCAACCCTAAAACTTTTTTTATTGGTACCTTATTTTGCCTACTTAAAGTAAGCCTATAAACGTTGTTTAAATGCAACTTTCAAACACGCGTGTGTTTTAAAGGCTACCATGGTACATCAATCAAAAACACGAGAAATGTGAATTCTAAAGGTATGTACACACCAAAAAAACAAACAAGAAGAAACATTCGTTCTTGATCACCTTGTTTGTATGTGTTCTTTGTTTATTCGCTCTTTCTTTCTACATAGTGCAACGAAACATTTGTCCACTTTTATTTGACTAGTTAGAATAGTTATGGATGACGATGAACAAAATTTATTTTCTTTGATGTTTCCACGTCTACTCAAACATGTGTGAACAAGAACAAACAAACATTTGTTCGCCGTTTTCACTGTCTACACTAAAGAAAAACGTTTCTTCGCTAATTTTTGTTCTTGTTTGTTTTTTCGGTGTGTACATACCTTAAGATGATATTGCCTACTTTTTACCTTGAGTTTTGGCAGGCATTTTAAAAAAAGAAAAATGATTGATCTGACATGAGTACTTTATAACGCCAAATAAAATATTACTATAACAAATGTTTTAAAAGTAATAAAAAATAGCGTAAAGTATTCGTGAATCACTGGTCTTTAAAACACATGCTCGATTTCGAGAACTCCGGCTACGCCGTCTTGCTTGAAAAATCGCGCATGTTTTAAAGACCTTAATATCCACTTATACCATATTTACATATTATATATAATAAAAAATAGTTTTTATTCGGTTTTTAGATAGGTGAAGGTCGCCTTTAATTCTGATTCCGTAGTAATGCAGTAGATCATTGAATAGAGACGTGTTAGGAATCAAGTCGATAGAAGTTAGTTATCCATATGCAGAGATAATGGTATATTAGTGTGTTGTGATCTTATGGCTAATTGTAAGACAATCGATAACGAAAATATCCTGTACTTAAAGGTTTAGCTAAAAACAAAGAACGGTGTTTTATAAAACATCACAGGGATACAGTTTTTTAGTTTTAGGGATTCGTTTTTAAAATCTGTCATTTTTTGCTATATTAAAACAGTATTTCTGTTTAGTTGTTATAGGGTTATAATTTTTATTTTTTCTTAATAGTAGACACTTTAGAGTCGTTGATTAATAACACTTTAAAAGCAAAAAAAAACTTTCAGTAAAAATTAATTAAATCTATTTTAACGAAAGTCTTTTTGCTATATTATAAAAAAATCTGAGATTATTAAAAAATGAAAAACAAATTTCTTCTTGTTGATTGCCCATAATGGTTTTTAAAATAAGTTTTTGATATTCAAAATTCTTGAGAAAATGTTCACCAAATAACATTTTACTATAGAATTAAGATTTTTTTTTTTTTTTTTATATATATATATATATATATATATATATATATATATATATATATATATATATATATATATATATATATATATATATATATATATATATATACAGGGTAAGTCTGTTAAGTGAGACCCCCGTTTATTGCTTTAAATATTCAAATTGGGAAAAAATCTTATATACAAAAATATTTTGGTTTTTGCTGCTCTATATTTTGCGAACAACGTTATGTATACAGGGTGTATCAAAAAGTCCGTACAAAAACAAAGTTAATTTTTTTAAATGACTCCCTATATTTTTTGTTACATTTTTGTTTTCTGCATAAAATTCTAGATATTTATTATTAGGCATATCATATCCCTATATTCAATTGTTTACGAGATATTCGCATTTAAATACCAATTTAAAAGGGAAAAATCCGCTCATCTTTTAATGTTGTTTTATCGTTTCTATGGTTTCAGCGGTTTTTTGAGAGTTGCATAATAACCATATATGCTATAGAGATTCATAAAAATGTCAAAATGACAGTTTTATTAATCTGTAAAAAAATGGATTTAATCGTTTTTTTTCTTGTTTAAGGTTTTACCTATTTTTACTCGTCATGTGATATCTAATTACTTATTAATTATTACTATGGCTGTTTTGTCACTGTTCAAACACCGCTCAAACCATAGAAACGTAAACAACATTAAGAGATGAGCGGATCTTTTCATTCTAAATTTGTATTAATGAGAATATCTCGTAAATAATTTAATATAGGGATATGAAATGCCAGATAAAAAATATCTAGAATTTTATGTAGAAAACAAAAATTTAACAAAAAATATAGTCATTTAAAAAAATTAACTTTGTCCTTGTACGGGCATTTTAATACACCCTGTATACATAACGTTGTTCGCAAAATATAGAGCAGCAAAAACCAAAATATTTTTGTATAAAACTTTTTTTTCCAATTTGAATATTTAAAGCAATAAATGGGGGGTCCCACTTCACAGACTTACCCTGTATATACAAAATTAAAAATCTTTATGTAAGGTACGGTAAAGGTCAAGAAGAAAAAGGAATCGAAGCCTTAAAATAGGATAAGATGCTCAACATGCACTTGCCAGTCCTACTGTCTGCTTGAGCATGTGTAGATGTCTTTGTTATTAATATATTAGTAAGCAATATGACAGATTTTTAAATATGTCCTCCCCATCCAGTTTTAACAGCCGATTAATTTTGTGTGATATTTTAAGAAAACCTTAAACAAATTTTGGGGTTATATCTTGACAGTTCTCCTTCACGTATGTTTAACTTTTCAAATATTTACATTGGTACAACCCCATAATTTATTCGCACCATAGATTCCTGTTAAAGTTTCTAATTTTTTTTTTAATTCCTAATAGTGCTTAATTCTAATATCAGAATTACATTAATATCCTATAACATGTAGTACAGTTTAGTATTGCCGCTGAGTTAAGGAAGGTACTAAATTGTAAAATACCGCGGTATTTCAATGTTAGGAATGGAAAAAATATATCGATATATTTTACCATCTCATTTAGAAACAGAAAATATCGATACTTTTATTATATCGATATATTTTGCCATCCCTAATAACTGTTTTCAAATACCGGGGCATTTCCGAAGTAAGCACCAGAAGTGTCCATTACACTAAATTTAAGCCACGTGTTTTCCAGGGTTAAGCCATTTCTTCATGTAATAGCAGAACAGGGTTGTGATGTAGAGAAGGACTAACAATGCGCAGGTGACTCCTAATGCTAAAACGGATGTTTTCGTCGGACATGGCTCGATGATCGTGACGGTTTTATCTGTAAAAAATAGCAATTGTTAGTAAGTTAACCGACATTTTATTGAACTAGGCAAGGTTTGTTGTCTATTTTGTTGCTTTAATGTAGTGGTTCCTAAACTGTGCACTGCGGTGCACTAGGTGCACCATAGAACCGCGAGGCGTGCACGTAGATAAGTTCAATATCAAACGATATAAAGGCATTACCTAATTTACTGATGGTTGTTTGCCAGAGCGCATCCTAAACGCCCTTTAATATGCCACACTGGCAACACTGTGCGTCAATAACCATTGCAATCACCGCGTCGCGACACGGCACGTCAAGACTCGAAAAAAATGATCTCGGGTTGTATGGTATACAGCGTATTATTGTTTTTAAGAGCAGTGTTTCGTAAATTGTGTTAACTTGAGGATTAAGGTAACGTCATTGTTAAGTGTGTATAAATAGCTAAATCAATTATTATTGCTTGATTTTCTTTATAGTCTTAATAATTAATTGTGTATTTACTTAAATTTGTACAATAGAGCGTCTTACTGGTCAAAAAATCGCGCGCCTTCCTAATAATTAGTAAAATGGATCGTTGAATAACATAGGCCGTAGAAGAAATGTCATAAACTAAAAAAAACTTGGTAAAAATAGGTCCTCCTCTTAAATTTACATGAAAGTTTCTATTTTTTTTTTAAAGAAATATCATGAAAAAATGAAAGAAAACCATTGAGTGTAAATCCATTCTTTTATTTGTCTGAGAATCCAGCATCATTGACATCTGAGCGATACGAATGCCTGATTGATTTGACGTCGGATTCTGCAGTTAAAAAAACTTTTGCAACCAGGAATTCACTTATCGAATTTGGGTGCAACTTTAAGGACGAATTTAAAACTTTATCAAATAAAGCAAAAAATCCTCCTTTACTATTTGTGTGTTCATATTCGCGTGAGTCAAGATTTTCAGCCACCAAGACTAAATATCGATCACGTCTTAACGCCGAACCAGATGTTCGATTACATCTGTCGAATATCACACCAGACAGGCTCATATATCTCCTTAATTATTTGGAAGATCCACCTCTGATCTTCTTTCCTTTGTCTTACACAACTGCAACAAGTCCCTTGAGTTTCTTGGTGAATCCCAGATCGCTGCTCTTGAGATATCCAAAGCTTTTGATCAGACTGAACTATCCTGACAGATATACGGCTAAACATTACTTGGCAACCCTGGGGCGAATCTTCGCCCAATCACGGGCGATCATACTGGTCATTGTCAATTACGAAAGCACCTCTTTAGAATTTGTATAAATGACACACCTCTGTGTAGAGGTTGTGAACAGGAAAACGAGACGGTGGAGCACATCCTTTGTGACTGCCCTGCACTCTCGTCCAAGAAAATATCCATGCTGGGTGTGTATTGGCTTTTCTTGGCCGACATTAAGGGGATTTTCCTGGATGGGCGGCATACTGAGTGAGAAGTCCCCTTTAGGAGAAAGCACAACGGGCCTATTGAGGCCTAGGTGCCGTGATATCTATCACCCTCTTTATTACAGATTCAGCTTTCGATCAGTCTTCTTAACAAACTTTCTTTTTACGGTCTTTCACCTAAGCTTTGCTCTTGGCTTTCCAGTTTCCTTTCTAATCGACGTATATCAGTTATTGTTGATGGTCACTCTTTCAGCTTCCACCAAGGTAACCTCAGTATTACCAATATGCCACATGGCTTAATACTGACAACAAATCTATTTATTTTTCACATCAATAATCTTCTCTCGTCTACAATCAAATTCTGCGGACGATAGTCAGATAGCAGTAGTATTTAGCTTCTCAAGCCAGTTTCTAAGCTTGAGCGGCCAAGTTCTGCAAAAATAAGTAATTAATAGGTATAAGCACTTCTCTAATTCTAATTTGTATACTCTGTGTGTATACCGAATAAGACGCTCGATAGAATGTTGCTCTAATGTCTGGAGAATGGCGTCTCCCACAACTCTTAGTATTCTTGATTCGATTCAAGGAAGAGCTGCTTCCTTATTAATGATCCCACGCTTACAGCACAGCTTTCTTCTCTTACTCACCGACGGGATGTGGGGGTTCCGTCACTCTTATAAGTATTTTCTTTTGATTTCTGAAGGATAAGTTACGGTGTTCCGCGTCTACGCCGTTTGTTTCCCAAAAAAGTTATGTAGCTTTTAAAACACGTGCTTTCTTTACAAAGAACAAAATGGAAGTGGATGTACACTGGTAATAACCAACTGAAATCTTATTAAAACAACCCGGAACTCTAAGTAAGGACAGAACCATTATACACCTAAAAAGATATTGTCTTTTTAGGTGTATAATTGTACTTTGTCCAATATTAAAAAACCTCGGTGTTATCTTACCTTTTCCGAACTCGGCACTTGCTGGATCGCTCTTCAAGTACTCAGATTGTTTTTCGTCACCAAAGTCCAAAACTAAAATTTCTTGACTAAGGGTCATGTCTTCGTCCCTTTCTTCTTCGGTCTGATTTTGGACGCTTCTCTTCTTTCTGCCCCAGGATTCGATCGAGTCACGTCCCCATTCGCAAACAGCCTGAAATGAACACATTAAAAATCATTTAACATTAGTTAAACAGTTAAAAATTAACTTATTAAATATTGATCTTGATAAAATATATATTTTTTAAATGGTAGGTAAAATATGAAAAGCTATACTTTTACTTTTTCTAAAATTTGTTTTAGAGCCGTTTGCTATTGCTATAAAATAGTTTTGTCTCTAGGGTAAATAAATGTTGTTAGAAGATTATAACGCTTCAAAATTAACGATAAATCCCTTCTTGTGCTAAAAAGAGAGTAGAAAATGTGAAGTTTTAGAAACTTTATTATCATTAGTTTATATATATATTTTTTTATATATATATATATATATATATATATATATATATATATATATATATATATATATATATATATATATATATATATATATATATATATATATATATATATATATATATATATATATATATATATATATATATATATATATATATAATGTAGCGTTAAAACTACTACACGCTTCCAAAAACTGCCCTTGAAATATGAGTCATTTTTAAAAACGTTAGTATAAGGTTACATAAAATAATATTTTAAGAAACTAAAGATGCCCTTCCGCAGAAAAAGCAAATCTATTTAAACTTTGCATGCGTCACAAAAAAGAAAAGTCTTTTCCAAACTAACTAATTTCGAATATCTTATACGCTATTATCTACCAACTTATTTGTAATGATAACATTAAAAAATTACTCTGTAATATGATAATTGTCAAGCGAAATACTCTAATATAAATTGCGTTAACCAATATGATAATAACATATTTATAAATATATTAGCCAGTCCGGATGTGGCGCAAGCAGTTTGCCATTCATTTATTACCCGTAACTGGGCTTTAACAAACTCACCCAGCTGGGATTATCGGACAAATGCGTTTTATTCTCGGCATGATGGTTCGCCACATGTTCAGGGTCATACCTCGTGGGTACCCGACACTTCCGAACCAACATCCCTGAGCACGCTTCCGTGGAACCAAGATCTCGCAACTCATACCTCGAACTCCAGGACTTTCTCTAGCCTGTCGAATGGTCCGCCAGAACCTGCTGGTAACACTGTCAATGGCTTTGGGTTTCATCGTTGTGTTCAAGATCCGATCCGCGAGCTCCACCTCGACTCTGAAGAGGGACTTGTGGGAGAGACTGGTAACATCCGGACGATGATGACAACAACGCAAACAGGTGTCGGGCAATGGTCCGACGTCGCCTTCCTTGACTCGGGGTCTTAAATGCATAAGACGTTTGACCCAAGTCACGGATAGCGATATCCGACAATACGGTCTTTGGACTAGTCAATGGAATTGCAACAGAACACCCGGTAAGGTGAGCTGGGTGATGTGCCCACCACTTATCGGTAGACATACGTGGTATGCCTCCAAAAGGAATGCTTCAAGGGTAGTGATGACGAGAACCGGAATAACTCCATAACCGCAACGTACCGACCTGGTAACGTTCGGCACTACTACGTAGAAATACCTGTCGTTGCTCGGGAAGCTCTACAGAATAATCTTCCCTTTCCATTGTGACCACTGATTCCACGATCTCCTTAAAAAGAATTGGAAATCAGTACAAGCCTTTCACTCTCTTGGTCCTTAGTTTGCTTGGCTTTGACGACGTGACCATGCCCTAGATCTAAATGTCCTCCAGGCTCCTTAGCTTCTTTCAACTGCAGATTTTCACAGTGGAAAAGGAGGTAGTGAATGAACTATTCAAGTTCTGGTTTCAGCTGTTTCAGCTTACTTATACCTTCATGCCATTCATTGTTGTTAAATAAGCCAGTTGGCGCATGTCTTTGTGCGGATATCAAACGGTATCGTTTTAATAAAAAGTTTATCTTATTTCTTTAATTTACTATATATAATTTTATAACCGTTACCAGTCAGAGGTTATAATGCCTGCTAATGAGTTGCTTAAGCCCTTCAGTTGGTAAAAATATGTTAATTTTAAAAACATTGATCTTTTGCACTAAAAATAACTGCTTAAATCGTCGTGAAATAGTTACTTACCGGTTCACATGGTCCCAAACAGTACTTCACGTTACACTGGAAGATAACACCATATGATTCCGTAAACCTGAATGCTTCATAAACAGATTGAAGTGCGTTGCCGTCAGGAGTAAATGCAGGGAAAATGCTTGGATCGACCGGACACCCCTCGTCATCGATGATTTGGAAAGTACTCTTGGCATCCTTGGCCATAGCCACGCAGCTCCTGGCGAATATACCGTAGGGAGCTAAAAGAAAAGTAAATAAATTTCTGATTTTGTAATGTTCCGTTAATATTTTTTTAATATATATATATATATATATATATATATATATATATATATATATATATATATATATATATATATATATATATATATATATATATATATATATATATATATATATATATATATATATATATATATATATATATATATATATATATATATATATATATATATATATATATATATATATGGGAAAAACCCCACTCATTTTTAATTCTGAATCGAAAATGAAGAATACTTTTTTTTGAAATTCGCCTTCGTTTCCGAGATATTTTACTTCCAAACTTTTACCGACGAAATAATTAAAAATAAAATAAAGAGCCTTCTTAATCTAGTAAGCGCATTAATACCAGACGCCATATGTGAAATTAAATTTGACAGTTGTCAACAGTTAAATGCATTTGAATCTGTTATTGTAAAAGCTACGAGAAGATGGAGTTTACCAACGAAGAATATGCTGATATCATTTATATCTACGGTTTATGTGACGGAAATGGTCTAGCAGCTTGTCGTGAGTATAAAGCAGAGGTTTCCAAACAGAAGGCAACCTTCTAGACGCGTTTTTCTGACTCCTTTCAAAGACTTGCGAATGTGGAATTGTTAAGCGTCCTAAAAGCGGCCGTAATAGAAGTCATACAGTACAACAAAAAGGAAGCTGTAATTGATTCGGTTCTTGATCAACCAGAAATTAGTACTCGACGAATTGCAACACGTATCCAACTTACTCAGAGTTTCGCTTGGCGAACTTTAAATCAGGAAGTTCTCCATCCTTACCATCGGCAAAACGTGCACAATTTGCAACCAGGTGACACAGAACAACGTCTGTTTTTTTGTCAGTGGTTATTAGAACAACACAATGTAAATCTGGAGTTTATTCGAGATACCTTGTGGTCGGACGAATCAATTTTCACCAGAGATGGTATTAATGATTTCCGCAACAACCACATTTGGTCACTAGAAAATCCTCACGCAATAAGAGTTCGCAATTTTCAGCAAAGATTTTGCATCAACAGCTGGTGTGGCATTTTTAACGGAAGATTGTTACCTCTCCAAGTTCTACCCCCACGATTGAATGCTAATTTATACTTGGAACTTTTGGAAAATCAAGTTGAAAATACTGTGCTGGATGATTTGCCTCTCAACCTACAGAACAGAATGTGGTATCAACACGATGGTGCACCACCACACTTTGGAAGAAATATTGTTAGGTGGTTGAATAATAATTTTAATCAAAGATGGATAGGCAGAAATGGTCCTGTTCGTTGGCCCGCAAGGTCTCCTGACCTCAACCCCTTGACTTTTATCTCTGGGGCCATTTGAAACAGATGGTTTATGCTGACAAATAAACTCGGTTGAACAATTGCAGGAAAGAATTAATAATGCTGTACAGCATATTCAAGTTACAACAAATTTTGCAGAGGTGTACAATTCATTAATAAACAGATGTCATGCTTGCATCCGTGAGAATGGTGGGAATTTTGAACATTTTATAATTTTGTTTTACATTTCTTTTTTATTTGTATTTGGAAAATAATAAATGTTTTTTGTCGTTATGTACCATATGTTTTCTAATAATAATTTAATATCTAAAATTTTAATTTTCTCTAGTATTTACCAACACTTATTTTCACATACGACGTATAGTTTTAATACAGCGACTAGATTATTGTATTACTAATTAACTATTTCATTTTATGCAAATATCTTATAAACAAAGGCGAATTTAAAAAAAAAGTATTCTTAATTTTCGTTTCAAAATTAAAAAATGAGTACGGGATTCCATTTTTTGCCTCGACTTATGAATCACCCTTATATATATATATATATATATATATATATATATATATATATATATATATATATATATATATATATATATATATATATATATAATACACGTTATCCAAATTAAGTGTCCACTATTGGTAAGTTTGTTTATAAGTCTAGGCAATAAAGTCTTTTCCTCGGAATTCCTTAAAAAAACTCAGGAACATTTAGCAGCGGGGACAGAATTATGTATAACGTGTGACCATGAAATAACTACCAAGCATTTTATTTTCTTGATTAAAAACATATCTCATTAAAAATTTGGAGCAATATATTGTGTGGTTAAATGCTGATTTTGGATATAACAACATCGGCCGATCACATCCGGTTTAACAGGAAGTGGCATGAATTTTGATGATGAAAATGGATATTTTCAATCGCCATTTTTTCGAAAACGAACAAAGATGGCATAGAATATAATGTAGGTTTGAAGAATGATAAAAAATATACAGGATGTTTCATTTTAAATATCAAAGAACACTTTACTTCCGGTTTAGGTGGAAGTAGTAGGCAGATGGAAGTATATCTAAAATTGTCATTAGATGACATATTATCATAAAATTTATAGGCGATAAGTTTGCATTTAAGAAAATAAAAGGCGTATTTATTGAAAAAAAAACAGAAAATGATGAAGAAAATAAAATATATTTTTTTTGAATATGTCAATAAACCATTTAATTTAAATATTCAATGTTATATTTGTAATTTTGATGTACATAAAAGTATTGATCTAATATTCCATACAAGTATCATAACAAAAGTCAATACCAAGCCTTTTATTTTCTCAAATACAAACATATCGTTTTCAACTTTTAGGAACCTGTACTATAGCTAGTGATGAGCAAAGCAAGACCAAGACCAAGACCAGGCTAGTCTTGGTCTTGGTCTTGAACTTGCAAGTCTGGTCTTGGTCTTGGTCTTGCACCACCTGGTCTTGGTCTTGATCTTGGTCTTGCTGCAAGAGTCTTGCTGGTCTTGCTTTTTTTGGTAGTAATAATTTAAACTAAGCAATCTTAAATAAAATGTATATTTTTTAAAACTTACAAATAAATAAAGATGGAGACTATATTTTTGCTTTAAAATTTTTAAAATATACTAATTTTAACCTTAATTTACATTTAAATTATTTGATTAAAAGGTTTATTTTAAATGGGTTTATTTTTTTTATACCCTTTTATTTTAGTGATAGGAAATATTTAAATTTTCTTTTGAAGAATCTAAAAATTACAATACTGGGGCTCTGAGGGCAAAAAAAAACTTTTAATTTTAACCAGATATAAAACTTCCATGAAAATGATTCTGATATGTAAACATTGGTTTCTAGTTAAAAAAGGTATTTAAAAGCTTTTCAGTTCAAACAAACTTTTTATGTTCAAATTAGTCAAACATTTGCCGGGGGTTTGTACAAATACTTTATAAACATTCTGCATATACAAGGTGGCTCGATAGTGGACAAAGATCGATATATCCAAACCGTTTTATAATGGTAAAAAAAAGAATATACAAAAATTACAGAAAAAAAAAGCGTAAAATGTAAATTTTTTCTATTTCAGAATTTTTTAAAATACTACCACTCAAAAAACTTCCTTATTTTTAGCTTTTAACCTAAAATGAAAAATTATAGCAATAAATTCATTTAAAAAATCCTTCCCGTATATTATGCTGGAAATTCTTGAACTGTCTATAGGTACAATGTCGACGTAGATGGTTTTTTTTATATCATTTTCGGTTTTGATAAAAATGACGCCATCATTATACTTTTGGCATTTTTTGACTTTTTCCGTCTAAACCGGAAATGAATTTAAAATCCATTTATATAAAAAATATTCCTATATAAAGTGACAAAATATTTTTTATTAAACCATCACTTTTTACATTTTATATCTTAGTTTAAAGGATCAATCGAATGATGCCACTTCTTACAGGTGGACAAAAATAATGTTTTCCTGGATTTTGAAAATTTTTGATCCAGAAGGTCACCAGATACCTAATTTAAAAAAAAAAACATTGGATAGGTAAGTAATTTTCAGCTTCTATAACTTTTGTAATTTTAGTTTTTTTCTGTCGTAAAAAGGTTTGGGGATATCGGGTCTTGGTCGGACCATTGAGTCCAAATTATTATTTTTTGAAACATGTTACTGAATCTACTAGTTATCGTTTCTAGACAATTTTATTAAAAAACGAAGTGATCGATTTAATTATTATTTTATTAAAAAACCTGTTACTCATAAAAATAATCGCCTTTTTTAAAGGAGTTCTCGACACATTTTTTTCATGTCTGTATGAAATACCTCTGTATATTGAATATAAAAATTGAATATTATAATTTAAAAAAAAAAGTGACAAAGTGCAAAAAGTCTTGCAGGTCGGTCTTGGTCTTGCGTAGTCTTGCACCCCTCGGTCTTGGTCTTGGTCTTGGTCTTGATACCCCGGTCTTGGTCTTGGTCTTGCAAGCGACAAGGGGTCTTGGTCTTGGTCTCGGTCTTGGTCTTGCTGCAAGACCAAGACCAAACCGAAACCAAGACCGGTTCCTCATCAAACTATAGCCTATACCAATCTTTGTTTGTTTTCGAGAAAATGGCGATTCAAAATGTCCGTTTTAAAATATTTAAGTTTACGCCACTTCTTGGTAAACCGGATGTGATCGGCCGTTGTTATATCCCAAATCGGCATTTAACCACACAATGAGTGGTATGATGTAACGTTTGGGTTATATAAATCTGGTGTTATATAACCCAAACGCTATATCATACCACTGATATATCACTCTAAAATTTGAATGAGATATGTTTTTAACAGTATAAAAAATAGACATATTAAAGAGTCATTAAAATCGGTGTTGTTCTTGATTAAATAGTCTATACAAGCTTTGATGAAATTAAAACTGAATTTTCAGATTTGGATGCTCGTATTTCCGAAACTATTAAAGATAGACATATCAAATGTGGTATTTTTATTACGCTTTGTGAAAGATCTTTTTAATGGGTATTTTATTTTATAAAATGCTAATTTATAATTAAACTCAAAAATACGATTGTCAGTTGTTCTTTGCATCCTTTAATCTTAAAGAATGTAAAAAAATAATGTTAAATCAAAATGTTGTGTTTTGGCTATTAACAAAATAACCAATGCGGACACTTAATTTGGAAAACCCTGTAGAAGGAACATTTTCTAAGAAAATGAAAAATTTAAGGCATCTTTCAGCTAGATTAAAATACTTACTGTCTTCGGGAATTTCAATTCGGAAGGTAAGTTTATCTCCAATTCTGACAGTTTCGACTTCTCTGAGCCGGCTGTCCAAGATACGGATCCTTGGTGGAGGTGCTTCGGGTGCTGAAGTAATGCTGATCATTTCTGGGTCTCTGAAAGAAAGAAAGAAAAACAATGTATTTTCTGTACTTAAAATTCCTAGACCAGTTCTGAATTTGCAAGAAATTTTTTTTGCGCTTTACAATTAGTAAAATTTTCTGAGAATGTCATATTGATAGTAAAATGAAAATGATGGTCATTTATCTTTAAGACACCCCAATATTTTTTTTGTCAATTTAAGTTTATGATTGTCACAAAAATAAATGACAACCACAAAAATATTCGCCGATTTATAATATTTATCGCTACAATCAATGTAATTAACAACACAATGACCATAGATGATACATAAATGACTGTCATGTGTCACATAAAATAAATGCTTATCATTCTACAACTCTTTTTACAATTTTTTGTATTAAATTGACTTATTTTTCAAAGGCGCACAAGAAGCATTTTTTAATTTTGGTTTTACAATTGTTTTTCTTCTAAAGTGATATCGTATTTCTTATAGCAAATTTAGTACCTAGTGTAAATGTTGGGATAAGTTATGAATCAGTTTGTATAATAATAGTGTTTTAAGTATTTGAAATATTATAGAACATTAAGAACAGTATATATAAGGACCGTGGTCAAACGGTCGACCTACTACGAAGTTAGTTATATTAATATAACTAATAATAAATCGTGATAAACTTAAAACCGGAAAGAGGTGTGACATAGTAGTGAATTAAGTGTTGTTAAGTTATACAGAGTGTCTGTCACGTACGGAAAGTTAGTTAATAGTAACAATACATACCTGATTGGCATCATTCCGAATGTAATGTTCTTGGACGACATATCATAAGTGCATTTAACTTTGTAAATCTTGTCAGCTTTAGTCATGACCACACTGTGATGTTGCAGTACGACTGTGTTACTGTATACTCCAGTCTGAAAAAAACACACACACATAAATGAAGACGAATTCCTAATACTACCATTTTTTTATTTAAAAAAAGTATGTCGATTTTTAATATTAGGCTATATTATAATTGGACAAATAAACCCTGTCCAACTTTATCTAGGATAGAGAAAACTTTTCCGACATTACAGTAATGGTAGTTCTTGCGTATTCCCATTTCGGTAGTGAATCAGTTATGGTTAAAAATAATAAAAAAAAGTATTACTCTAATTATTATTACCCTCAAGGTTTAATTCGTTACAGTTAAAACTACCCTACTTATAAATCATTTTTAAAACCGAACAGTGTTATAAAAAAATAGTTTCTGAATTCTGACTTCCCTAGGAGCCTGTGTAGTAAAAGTGGTACATACGATTCCAGTCACTTTGACACATGGTCAACTGTCATTTGGTTGATTTAGTCGATTTAGTTTTGAAAATGATGATGTGATGTGTTTGTATCTTGTTGGCGGATTATATTTTTGTAAAAAAATAGTTTCACCA
This sequence comes from Listronotus oregonensis, assembly GCA_019359885.1. Lineage (NCBI taxonomy): Eukaryota > Metazoa > Arthropoda > Insecta > Coleoptera > Curculionidae > Listronotus > Listronotus oregonensis. The sequence goes on from JAHBCN010003111.1 coordinate 16,209, forward strand.
TCTTGGATTTTTCAGGTTTGGCAAAATCGTAAAATTAAAATCTTTTTGTGGCTGGCCTCGCATGAGTGTAAATTTTTATTTCCTTATAAGTATATTAGTTCTTTTTTGACATCTGTGTACAGGGTGACCAGTTTATTAGGTTCGCAAACTGTTACTTTTTGCTTTTTTTTTTAAATGAGACACGCTGTTTATTATTGCATATTTAAATAGCCACTTTAATTGCAATTCCTATAATATTACCTAGTATATGTCCCTGACTTACCGTTTTGGCTTAATTGACAGATTTAAAAATTGGTTACAAGATTTAAATGCTTAAGATATGAAACTTTGAATTAGCTCCTTGAGTCCTTTGCGCAATTTGACCACAAAGCTTGATATTCTGTTTTTTTAACAAGTCTTAAAACGGTTGTGACCAGGTTGACAAGGAGTTAATTCATAGTTTCATATCTTAATCAGTTACCTAAATAATATAACCAATTACACCAAAACGGTAAGTCATTAGTCATTACGTTGTTATATCATTGGAATTGCATTTAAAGGGGCTTTTCAAATATACAATAATATATAGGGTGTTTCATTAAAAAAAAAAGCGAAAAGTATCAGTTTGCGAACCTTGCCAACGCTGCGTAGTTTTTTACAGATTTTTAAATTATAATAAACATTTTTTTATTTCGTGACGTTGTTGTCACATTCTAATAAGTTCGAAACGGTGCATCACAGACCTTAGTCATTTATATCGTTAAATTTATCTTTGGAAGGGCAAAAATTTTATAAACTATATAGTGTTTCATTAAAGAAAATGAACTTTATGTCGCCACCCTGTATACATATAAAGACGCAACAAACCTAAAAACACCATATAATTAAAGATACTTTTACAACAAATAATCTTTTATAATAAACTTTTTCTCGTATAATTTTTAGTTTTCGAGAGCCACCCTGTACAAAACTTATACGATAACTTACCACTGATTGGGTATTACAGTCTTGTCCGGTCATAGTCAGATCTAATCTAAAGAGGTCGCTGTTGATGACATCTACGTTACAGGTTTCCGATCTACCCAAAGCGTAGATTCTACCATTAAATGGTTTGTTTGTTCTGACGGAAACTGCAATTTTGGTGTCTTTGCAGTTGACAGCAACTGAAAAACAAAATAAATTTAATTAATAATTTTAACATAACTATTTCTTAGTTTTCTTTAACTATTGTGTAAATTATTTTTTAAAAACAATTACCATGTTTTTAAAAAAATTGACGCTCTACCCACAAAGCGATGAAGAATGCGTCCATAAAACTTTTATATCGGGGATTTAAAACACCGAAGAACAATTGATCTCAATATCAATGAGTGACATAAGCTTAATTATTTATTGGTAGTGATCTTTAAGAAAAGTTTTTAAATAACGAAAAATAAATATATAATGCTAACTATCAGTATTTATTTACTGGGGCACTACTTCATTACTTGTATTCTAAGCTTTTGCAACACTAAGTGTAGGTGTCATCTGACGTTTCCACTAGAAATTCTGTCATTTTTAACCATAACTTTCTTCCAAAAATTTTGTTATAAAAGCGCGATTTGTGTTATTTATAGTTACTTAAAAATTGTGCCTCAGTGGAAAAACGGAATTAACACCTCAAAATTTTTGTGCAATGATTTATTAGGTCTTTTAGCTTGGATTATTAAGACAAGAGTGCATCGATCAACTTTTATAACCTATTTAACCGTGATCGACATCCGATCAAAGAATGTTATGTCAGAAAACATAAATGCTGTGCAAAAATTATTAAGTGCTATTCGACATACTTAGACCGTCAGCCCATCGAAGGAAAAAGGGACTTATCGTACCGGGTATGCCGTTTTATTTAGTGAATATTGACCATGTGCTGATCATTTACTGATATGTTTTACAGAGTAACTTTGTTTTATTGACTAACCCTAATAAAACCTAAAAGTGCACAAAAATAGCCCCCTTGGAACAATTAATACTCAGATTGTACCTAAACCAAGCAATGTTATTGGCTACGACGGAGAATTAAGAAATACTTAACGCTAAGGGTTCCTTAAAATTGTTTATGGAACCGGCCATAAAACAGGTCTATAAATAGAGCACACGCGTCCATAAAAAAACAGAGAAATAGTGTGACGGCCATTAAATCTTGGCCAAAAAATTGTCAAATTTTGACTTTTCTGCCGATTTTTGTAAATCGCTCTTTTTTACCTTGTTTTACTTTTAATTACTATAATTAAAGCAAAAGGTAAAAGATAATATTTATATTTTATATAAACTAACAAATTAATAAATTAATTAACATTTTAAAAAATTTAAACAAACTTAAATATCCTTCCAAAGAAATATAATATTTTATTGCGGCCCCGTTTTTTTCTAAGACAGAGTTTAGTCTTCCAGGCATCGAATGGACTTATCGTACCGGGTACGTTTTATTTAGTGACTTTTAATGTGCTGATCATTTACTGATAAGTTTTACAAGACTGGGTTTTTTTATTAATAACCTAAAATGACAAAAAAAGCCCCCTGAAACAATTAATACTCAGATTGCACCTAAACCAAGCAATGTTATTGGCTACGACGGAGAATTAAAATCTTAACGCTAAGGGTTCCTTAAAATTGTTTATGGAACCGGCCATAAAACAGGTTCATAAATAGAGCACACCGTCCCTAAAAAAACAGAGAAATAGTGTAACGGCCATTAAATCTTGGGCCCAAAAATTGTCAAATTTTGACTTTTCTGATTTTTGTAAATCGCTCTTTTTTTACCTTGTTTTACTTTTAAATTTCTATAATTAACCCAAAGGTAAAAGAAATATTTATATTTTATATAAACCTAACAAATTAATAATTTAATTAACATTTTAATAAATTTAAACAACTAAATATCCTTCCAAAGAAATAAAATATTTTTTGCGGCCCGTTTTTTTTTTTAAGACAGAGTTTAGTCTTCCAGGCATCGAATGGAGAAAAGAAGTATTCTTATAAGACAAGACCGGACAATAATGTTTCAAAAAATGACTGTATCACCAAATTCCCTGTGAATGTGGTGAAGTATACATCGGGGAAACAAAGACCACTAGAAATTAGAGTTAAAGAGCACAAAAACATACAGAACGAGGTGAAACATCGAAATCAGGGTTTGCCGAACACGCATGGTCAAAACAACACCGTATACAATGGTTTGAAGCAAAAATAATTCATAAAGAAACCCACTGGAAGAAAAGAAAATTTAAAGAAGCTGTAATAATTGCAAACAATCAAAATGGAAGCAAACCCTAGTGTAGACATTCCAATATCCCTGCCGTTGCTGACCGTGACAAGTCGGTCAAGCTTGGTGAACAACGGTTTTAAGGCAGCCGGGTGGCAGCGCAATTCAAATATTTGCCTTATTCTTCGCAGTGCCGTTCTAACGGATGCTGGGAAATTGCTTTCCGTTTTTGCTGTAATTCCAGATTTTAATGGTTGCTTTCTCAAAACATTAACTAAATTATTGTCTTGATCTTGATTCGACTGTTTGGGGCGACCACTTCCAGCTCTTATCTCAAAGGAGTGTGTTTCCTACCATTTTCTTTAACAAAATGAATAGTACTCTTTGGGATGTTAAGCTCTTCCGCCACATCCCTTTTTTTGGAATTTCTGCTCAATATAATAAATAATTAATCTTTTTGATCCAAAGGTAAGTTGGCATTTAAAAAAATTTTTTAGACACTGACAACGGACACCTGTTTCTTTATTAGGTTTTTCAACAGGTATTTATATTCAGAAGAAGGTGGCATAAGCATATTTTACGAAAGGGAATAATTTTAATGGCCGTTACTGTACATATATTATACTATCCACCAGTATTCATTTAATGTCAATTTAATTAATAATAATAAAGTCATAATAATAAATTTAACTCAGAAGTTTCAGAGCTGGTCTTTACGCTTAAACCAACTTTATAAAGTCAATTTATACTCTAAAACGCCGTAATAACTCCCTATTAGGCTGTTGCGCTTGCCGGGCTTCAATATCTATGTAAAACAGGTCTATAAATAGAGTATACTCGTTAAGTCTATTATACATTGTTAAAGACTAATACTGTCCATTCCATTAAATTGTCGACTGGTTCTCCTGTTCGTTATTTATTTAAATGGGAACAGAAACTCGTTCGAGAGAATAGTGGAGAATTTAATTAGGAATTCTGTGCGGATTACCTTTCACATGGACGATAATCTAAACGGTGCAACTTGGAACAAAAGATCTTATACAGGGTCATCTAACGAGGTCTGCTGTTTCCTCGTAATTAAAATAAAAAGTATGATAGCCAACTTATGTATTTTTTCTGTAAAATCCTGAAAAACGCTTAAGAAAATGATATAATATAAAACTACCATTTTCTTAATAGTCCAGGAAACAAACCATTTTGCCTCTCAATTTTTTCAAAATGCATGGAATGACTTGAAATTGACACTAACATCTCGGGGCTAATTTTTTTTATATTTGGCCCACAGAAACGATTGAAAAATGATCTCTAAGCAAAAAATGGTCTATGCATTTTTTTGGTAAAATGAAGTATACTTTTCGAGTTATTCGCGATCTAAATTTGTGTTTGTCGTCCATATAAACTCGATAAGTAAGCATTTTCTTAAAAAAAAAAAAAACTGTAAATAACAAAATTGTAGCTTTTAAAAAACGAATAAAAGAAAAATACAAAGAAAAAAAGGTTCTATGACTTTTTATGATAAAGTAAAGATTTTTGGAGATATAAATTTTTAAAAGTTCGAAAAATCTCAAATTTGGGTACTTTTGACCCATGAAAAATATATTAAAAAAAATTTTAAAAAAATATTTTTTTTTATTCTTTTTACAATACTTAATAATATTCTTAATTGAGATTGCAAAAATTTTTATTGTTTATACAGGTTTTTTGATTGTTTATTACGCGCTCTTACAAGTAAAATAAAGATCCAATAACTTTTGTAAAATTGATTTCAGGAAAAAAACCATTTAAAACAAATTGTAGGTAATTATAGTTATTAAGGTATCAAGGGTATTATAAGGAAAATAACGCTTGAGGTTGATGGTGTGTTTCCCGCCCGAGGGCCTTTGGCCTGAAGGATAAACCTTGACCGAAAGCGTTATTATCCTTAATACCCGTGGTGCTTTCAACGTTTAATGACGACTAAATATTCTTTATATGAGAAAAATTTGAATGAATTTTGAATGTATTGTTTAAACCAAATCAAGTATAGCATTTACCTGAAAAAATTGTCGAAACGTAATTGTGGTAACCATGGTTGTAAGTTATTTGTCAATAAGACACCACATAAAAAATAATTTTGCGATTATGTCATAAAAACGTCCGAAGCAGTGGAAAATACCCATCTCCCCCAAGATATTTTAGTGAAAGCTGCTAAAGCTGAGCTTGCGCTTGTGCCAGAAAAATCTAGGCGGATTTACGAGAAAGAATATTTTCATTTTGAGGCTTGGCTGACGGAACACTGCGTGGACCGTGTGGACGTAACCGTTTTGATGGCTTATTTTCAAGATTTGTCAGAGTCATATTCTCCAAATTCCCTTTGGACAAAGTTTTCAATGTGACGCAAAGAACTGATAGTTCATAAGAAGATAAAAAGTAATGGAAAGTTGATTTATCTGCAACAGTTCCTAAAGCAACTTGGGAGAAATTATCAACCTAAAAAGTCGAAGGTTCTGACTCGCGAACAAGTTATAACTTTTTTGAAAGAAGCGCCGATTGAAAAATATTTGGCAGATAAAGTTGCATTAGTGATAGGTGTATTCGGAGCTTGTAGAAGAGACGAGCTTGTGAAAATAAAGTTTTCCGATGTGCGTGATATGGGTCAGCAAATACTTATTGACATTCCACAAAGTAAAAATGGGCAAGCAAGGAGCTTTTTGATTATTGATGATAGTGAAATGTGCGCAACAAAGTTAATTTGGAACTATGTGTTTTTGCGACCTAAAAGTGCACCTATTGATAGGTTTTTTGTGCTATCGTGATAAATGATGTACTGTGCAGCCTATAGGTAAAAATACATTTGGAAATATACCCTTTAAGATTGCTACATATTTGGGTTTACCTGATGCTAAGGCGTACACAGGTCATTGTTTAAGACATACAGCGGCAACAATTCATTCTGATGCGGGAGGTAGTTCCGAAAGCTTAATAAGGTTAGGAGGCTGGAAGAGTTCTTCGGTAGCACGAGGTACGTGGATGATAGTGAAAGCCCAAAATTTGGGTAATGCTTGCCTGTGTTGGGAAAAGTATTACTTTGTTTTGCCGAAATTTCTCCGATTTTTTGGTATCGGGGTTTTGCGTGATTAAGAACTGAAAAAATTTTTTCGGCAACGTTTCTTTCAGATATTATCATCAGTTGAAAATCAAACTAACCTTATTTTCACTATATTCCCCTCTTTTTTTTTAACAATTCTTGATTTTTTATAAAGTGGCACACAATATTTTATAAACACCCTTTAAAACCTTATATTTTTATTTTTTTCCCTTTTTCCATTAAATTGCGAAGCTTCACTTTTAAGCGGGGCGGCCATGATTCTCTAGGATCATGGTTGCGCCCGATCCGACGTGTGAAAGTGGAGGTTTGCAATTAAATGGAAAAAGGTGTAAAATAGATATAAAAACAGGTTTTAAAGGTCTTTTTAAAATATTATGTGCCAATTTAGTGTAAAAATCAGAATTCTGTGCAAAAGAAGGAGGAATAGTGTAAATAGGTTGGTTTGATTTTCAACTTTGATGATGAATATCTTGAAAACGGAACGTTGCCGAAAAATATTTTTCAGATTCTAATCAGCAAAACCCCGATACAAATTTGGTCAAAATCGGAGAAGCAACTTTCGAGACAATTACTCTTAAATAACACAGCAACTGCGGTGGGGTATGGAAATGTGGAATTTTCCGGTCAGTTTGAAAATTGTACGTTTAACTTTAAAAAATAATTTTTATTATGATAAGTATATTGTGTAAGTATGTTTTTATTTTCGTAATAAATGCTTAAATGAAGATAATTTATTGTTAATTATTGGTAAATTTGTAGGCTCTAGGGCGTTATTTTTTTTAATAACGCCCTAGGGTAATATTTCGTATTTAACTGACTTTGACATAATATTATTATTTGTCAAATAATATGCCAGTTGGACATAATAGCTATTTATGTATCAAGGGCGTTACTAGGACTATAATGCCCTGAAGGTCGAGATAGATTTCGACCTGATGGGCATTATAGTCCAGTAAAGCCCGTGGTGCATACAATGCTTTATGTTTTAAAAAAGAGTTTTCAATGACTAATTACATTATTTATTCGCAATAAAAAAAATAAGTTGCACTTGTACCTGTATACGTAAGTAGATAATGACTGGTGTTAAGTTTGACTTTGATGTTTCTGTCAGTGAGTCAGTTGGCATTTTTTATTTCACGATTTGCTCAAAATGGAAGAAATTCCACAAAATATAAGAGAAAAGGCCATAAAAGCGACCGAAAATCTGAAATCCGAAATATCTGAAATAGGCCTTGTCTTTACACCAACTTTATGACTGACGTTACAATAACGAGAGATTTAGCAAGACATAATAAATTAACGAGCCAGAGTTATCGCCGCCATCTAACTTAATTGAATATAAAGTACTCAATAAGGCATTGTTTTGTCGTTAAAACCTCATCTAGGTACCGCTAGTGCTGTGCTATTACCATTATTTCCCAAAACAAAAAAACTATTCAATCTCATTCTTGGCAAAAATTCTGCTTCTGCAGAAACCTATAAAGACCGTAATTTATTGATGGTGTGATAAAATCTAAAATTATAATTTCTTTAAAAGGCTGTTTTAATGTTTTTATTCATTTAGGTTTACAGGGTGAACAAGTATGAGATTAGGAATGCTTAAAAGGTTAGAGGTATAGAGAAGGTTAAATCAGCGGCTGCCCTAGGATTTTCAGAAATTTTTTATCGAAAAATTGAGACATGGGACCCACACCTAATATATACCAGATGCTATTGGCCTAAAAGGATATTTTGGGAACCCCACAGAGAGAAATCTAAGTTTCAAAAGTGATAGTTTCTATAATAATACACACATCTAACCTGTACGCAACCTCGCAGCGACTTGACCCGAACCCTATTTAAAAACAGCCGATGATAACCGAATTCGGAAATCTTGCTTTTGATATACAGGGTGGCCCACCCCATTTGCCTCGGTTTTTCTAGGAGAAATGAAACGAGTTGGGGAAAAACTTTTAGCACGGTCATATGTGGGTCCATGGGAGCATATTTCAAAGTTATTTTGAAATGTACAGGGTGACCCAAAAAGAAAGTACATATCAAAGTTATATTTTTTCTTATGAAACACCCCATATTTTTTTCTACTTTTAGATACTACAGACCAAATAAAGGTGAGTTATTGTTATATTTCCTATACCTAAAACTGACCGTTTCTAAGAAATTTAGAAAAATTTAAAAATACAGACTATAATTTAAAAATTGTTTACACCCTGTGCCATATAACGAGCTGTTCGTAATTAAATTTATTTCTTAGCTCAAGGTTTAAGTTAACTATTACATAAAAGCTTTACCTTAATATTATACAGAGTGTTGAAAAAATTCCTCAAAGTTTGGACACAATTTTATAAAATAAGTTCCTTAAGTTAAATGGAACACCCTGTATTTAATGCCCTATTTTGCGCGGAACTAAATTCCTTTAAAACCATATTAGGTTTTCTATACCTATCTCTTCTGCTTTTTATGCAAAAGGCGTTTTTATATTTGACTTATCATTTATCTTAAAAATGGAACACCCTGTATCGTAATTAAAAAACCTTTTTATTAAGGATCACGTAGATTCGCTAAAAGCACATGTTTAAATTTTTGAAAATAAGATGTATCTCAAGTAAAATGCAGGCAAAAGTAATAACTCCAATTTATTGTCATTTCTAAAATATTAAAGCATTCTTAAAAATGACGATCGAAATATAGTAGAAGGCACACCCGTCCTAATTGTTGAGACGAAAAAATATGGTAAATTGCCCTTGTTTCTTAGCAAATGTACCAGACTTTATGATAAAATAAAACTACTCGTGTTCCAATTATTCCACCCCACACGTTAACAGACCATCTGTGCTGGTGATCAAGGGTTCCAAAAATATAAGGATTATCGTTACTGTAGTAGTAAAAGTTATGTCTGTTAAATAATCCGTTGTTATAAAAAATTAAGTTTGATACATTTGCTAAGAAACAAGGGCAATTTACCATATTTCGTCTCAACAATTAGGACAGGTGTGCCTTCTACTATATTTCGATTCTCATTTTTAAGAATGCTTTAATATTTTAGAAATGACAATAAGTTGGAGTTATTACTTTTGCCTGCATTTTACTTGAGATACATCTTATTTTCAAAAATTTAAACATGTGCTTTTAGCGAATCTACGTGATCCTTAATAAAAAGTTTTTTAATTACGATACAGGGTGTTCCATTTTTAAGATAAATGATAAGTCAACAATTCCCAACTTGTTTCATTTCTTGTAGAAAATCCGAGGCGAATGGGGTGGGCCACCCTGTATATATATGCTTGATATATATATATATATATATATATATATATATATATATATATATATATATATATATATATATATATATATATATATATATATATATACAGGGGTCCCAAAAGTAATGGGACACAGAGCAACAGCAGATTCCTTAGGTCGAAATTAACGTAATCAATCAATTAACGTAAACAGGGTGTTAAACTTTTAATTTTGTTTTCGTATTTTCGTAATAATTTCTTAATTAAATCACATAGCGGTGCAAAATTGGGGATTTGGGGCTTCTTTGGGACGAGAAATTCAAATTCGTACATACTTTTGATGTTGCTAGTAGAGGGCGCCAGCTACGGCCTACCCCACTTGTTTTAAATGGGCATAACTTTTTTGGGCTTAGTATAATAATAAAAGTATGGACGAATTTGAATTTTTCCTCTCAAAGAACCCCAAAATCCCCAATTTGGTACTGCTTTGTCATTTAGTTAAGAAATTATTACAAAAAAACGAAAACAAATATATATATATATAGTATATATATATATATATATATATATATATATATATATATATATTATATATATATATATATATATATATATATATATATATATATATATATATACTATATATATATATATATATATATATATATATATATATATATATATATATAGTATATATATATATATATTGATATATATATATATATATATATATATATATATATATATATATATATATATATATATATATATATATATATATATATATATATATATATATATATATATATATATATATATATAATTATATATATATATATATATATATATATATATATATATATATATATATATATATATATATATATATATATTATTAGCATTCGACATTTTTAATTACATGAAAACTATGTATTGATATTTAAATCAGTAATCGATTGACAAATAAGCTAAATTTTGTTTTCTCGGCAATCTAGATTTTTTTTAAATATGCAATATTTTAAAATGAAATGCTGCAAAAAACATACAACATAAATATATTTTTAAAATCAGAGTAACACATTTTTGATGCTCTTTTTGTTTTATCTGATGACAAATTCTGACGGTTCAGTAAAAATACTTTAACTTTTGTAATTTAAAGTTTCTAACTCTTAATATAAAAGCTCTGGTGGTGCTCCAAAATATACGAAAAAATCTGGTACAATTAATAGTTATTCTGATTTTATTATCTGTTCATAGCGATTGAACAACGTAATATTTTATGTTAATTGGTTTAATATTTAAGTAAATATAGTATATTTTGCCAAATAAAAATGTACCATGTACACTGATTTACATTTACTTGATGTATTAAGTGGGCCGCCAATGCTATATGTTAAAGATCTTTGATTCTTTTATTAAGTTAGACCTGCTTAAACGTGCAACTGGACCTATATAATTAAGTTGATTGGTGTTCTTAATTGGTTTAGCAAATGTGATGAAATGCAAAGTCATGCTTTTTTATAAATAACAATCGAACAAACTCAAAGCCTTTAAGTTCCCTTATCATAAAAGTGTTTTTCAAATTAAATTTTAAAAAATGGATGTATGTTGTGGTTTCTTGTGCTTTAAACCATTTCCCCTAACCTGTATTTGTTTACAGTAAATTTTTTTAAAAAATATATATAATTGAGGATCTGGCGAGATGAGTTCTTGTGTAACCAAAAAAAAAAAAAAAAAACAGGATCAAAGTGTTCTCATTTAATAAAAACTTCACATAATTTATTTCTAAATCATTGTAACTTACCGTCATAACAAGTTCCAGTTTTATCACAGTTGACATCGGCAGTTTTGGTAAGGTTGTTCAGGGTTGGATCTTCAGATGTATCAAACACTACTGGAAGGGTATTTTCTCCAGTTCCAGCAGGGGAAGCAGATTCTAAAAAAAACATTTATTTTTAAAACTACAGTATATACTGGTAAAAATAATAAAAAAAAAATAAAAACATATTTATTTTTCATTTAGGTGCACGCTTTAAGAGATTATATTTATAGTAAAGGTATTAAAAGTTTTTTGTTTAATATTTTTAAGTTTTTACTTTTTATTATTTTTTAAATTTTTGTTTTGATCATTTTACTTAAATTTTTAATTTATTTTTTAAATAATTTATTCATTTTTTTCGTTAAATTTTTTTATAAGGAATTACAATTCTTTTAAGTTAAAATTTTGAGTTTGTTATTACTCCTTGCTTGCTCGATCGCCAGATTTGACTCTTATTTACTTTTTTGTCAAGTTTTATAAAGGACAATGTAATGGCTACTGCAGTTACAATTCCAGATAACATAAGAGATCCAATCCGTGCTGCTGCCTATTTCTGACACCTACAATATAAGAGCGGGTACGAAATTCATTTTAAGAATCACTAAGGAAATGTTTAAAAGTTGAAGGAGTCGTTTTAAACAGCTTCTTAGGCATATTAGATGATAAATAATTTAAAATAAAGTTGTGAATAAGTTTTTAATGTACCAACATAATACCCCTTAAAAGGTGCTTTTAAGGGAAAGTAACAAACATAACGTAAAATATGGCCGCCCGGTACTTTCTACGTCACCAAAATTTTATAAAATTATTTGAAACCATTTTCGATATGCGATATGCATTGTCACTTTAAAAAACTTACCCTGTATACATGTTCTGTTGAGAAAAATTATGAAGTTTCTAGCTAATAAGTACCCGAGTGGTATGAAATTTAATGTTAATTTACAAACGAAAGAAATTCTAAAAGTTCTGTTAAATGGAAACCTCAAGACCAAAAATTTGCTCTCTCTCTTGGCTCTTATCTAGATACGAATGTGGAACGTAATTTGATTTGGAGATGGATGTGACCCTTTTTTAAGGAATAAACTCTACATGATGCAGAATCACTCGGACCCGCGAACGTACCAAACAGGGCCGTACCTAGGTATGGCCGCGCCCTTGGCGGGGCTTAACATTTGTGCCTCCCCCCACACCACCGGAGGATTTTGGGAGTATGGAATACCCCCCAACGAAAACGGGGATTCCAGGGGTTAATCCCTGAAAATTTTACAAAATTAAACTGGACAGTTCTAGGTTTAAAGGTTTTTAAGCCAAGAATTTCGTTTCTTTAAAATACCAATGTTGTGATGAAATTTGTGTCAAATTCTATATTTTCTTTGTATAAAAATATTAACCTACTATTTGAAAGAGACATAATTTACATAAAACAACTGTTTGTATCTAACTAAAAGAAGTGGAATGTATTATTAACTATACATACTTATTTGCGGATGATTAAACTTAAAATAAATTTTCTCAACAATAAAATCGTATATACAAAAATACTGTGCATAGCAGGCCTACTAAAACGTAATATTTATATTTTAATAAATTAAATAATATGCAACAAAAAAAAACTAGTGCTGCCCAGAATTTATAAAATACCAATTTATCCACAGCTTAAATATTAAAAAAATTCAAAGAGTTACATTCTCGCTGTAGGTATCGGGAAAAAAGAAAAAATATTTTATTAATAATTTATACATTTTTTTAGTCTCAATATATTCAAAATAATTAAATTAGGTATCTAAGTTGAAAATATGTTATGAAATTGTTCTGTTGTAATTTATTTGATTAATTTTGTCAATAAAAAATAATAATAATATGACTACGGTGCTGGCAATAAATGAAAAAAATTATAAGCGATTTTGCGCCCCCAGTTAGCTGCGCCCTTAACGGGCGCCCTTCGGCACCTCCTAAATACGGCCCTGGTACCAAAATGAATTTCTGACCTTTATGGATCTGTTAATGAAAAATAACAGCTGAATGCTTACAGTTATATTGGTGCTAATGGAGGGTGCCATAACACTATTTCTTTATTTTCTAATTATTTGCATCGTTTTTTTTTGTTCTGTTTGCTTGTTATGGGTTATGGTGTTACTGTCGAATGTTGTGTGCCATTTAAGTACCAATCATAGTTGCCAAAATCAAATTTTTAATGCTGCCACTTGACGAAAAATTTGCAACGTTAGCAACCGTAATTAGCACCAACATGGCAAAGAGCAGTAGGCAGTCATTTCTTTGGACACGTTTAGAGGTCCATTTTATTTCGGACCTGAAAATTTGAATTTGATAAAATGCTTTAAATAAAAGAAAAGGATTAGATTTTCATGTCACATGATGGTCTTGGACCAAGCAGAATTTACCGGGAATATTAAAACACTGTTTTTTTTTTTTGTATAAGTGCCATTTTCATTTATTCCGTGTAAAAATTTGGAGCGAAAAGATTTGTTCAAAACGATCTTAAATTTAGTGAAAAAACGCATACATATTTTTTTTGTCCCGAATAAATAAAGGAGAGTTTTTAAGGAATTAGAGTAAAAATGGTAGTATAGGAACTTAGCCTTTGTAGAAGTAACTGGTAATCTTATCCCAAATATAGTTAAATATTAAAGGATCGTTAACTAAATGCCAGTGGCGGCTTTACAGGGACGGCAGGGTCGGCAGTGCCGACTCGTTGCTCTTCAGTGCTCAATGAGTAAATAATTATTTAAAATCAAAACATTCAAAACAAAAATCTCAATCTTCTTACCGAACAATTACCTTATTTACTAGTATTAGTTGTATTATTTGTTGTCCGCCTATACCGATTTACTTTTTAAATGACTCGCGTAGTCGTAGTTTAAAACTCCTGCGATTAACCTATACCAAAGTTCTATTCCTTTTCTACTTTTCGAATCGCCTTGGTATTCCCTGGTCCGCCTTGCCGTACGGTTTCATTGATAAATCCCAGAGAAAGGTGCAAATAAATAGGCAACCAAACATACAGTTGATTTGTTTTCTTCATGTATTAATAGTTAAAGTGAGGTTAGGTTTAGGTTCTTATTAAACTTGAAGAAACGAGAAACCAGCATCGATTTTTATTGATATTTTTAGTATTATGGGGAGTGCGTGTTGATCAATATTTTAGTGTTTTTCGGGACTGTTTTTAAAGTTTTTATCGTAAAAAAAGTTGTAGTGTAATTTCGTAATAAAGTGATTTCATTATTATATTATTTTTATCTTAGAGGTGTCAGGTAAGCCTTGTAAATTTTTTGATTCCGACAAAAATGAACGGAAGCTGTTTAACGGAAAACGAACATGGAGATGTAACTACCATAACCAGTGATATTGTTCATTGCATTTTAAGTTTAAAAAGTGGCTTTTCATCTCTTTCATTCGACGATCAAGTTAAAATAATAAATAATGGGCGTCCGACACCCAACATGTCAAACTTAATTAATACGGAAGGCAAAGGAAGTAAAGGGCTTTTTAGAAAATTGGTATCAAAAATATCCAAACGGGAAGTGAAACAAAAAATAAATTGTTTTGAAACAAAAAAAAATCAAAATCCATGGTATCAGGTATGCTACGACAACGAAAGAACTTTCGTGCTCTACAAAAGCCGATATATCAAAAGGTCATATTTACAGTCAACAAAATGAATCTCTTTGGTTAACAAAACATTTACTTTTTAGAAAACAACGGAGCTTAGTTAGAAAATGTTAAACATAACGAACTTTTTAAACAAAATCACTCTATGTTGCATTGATTAATAAATAGAATTTTTGGCTTGTCCACCATTTAGGGCCCCGATAAATTTAAGCAGTCATTAAATGTTTTCTGACGAAAAAAAAAGTCATTGCTTCTGCCGACCCGGGCTGCCAACCCACCAGCCGCCACTGCTAAATGCAACTGGTGCATTCTACCTGACGAGTCGCCCCTGAAAAAATATTCTTACATGCAGTACAAGCCCAGTGAAACATAAAATTAAGCTTTTATAGAAGCATAACATGGGCTCGCTCATATTATTTCACGGCGAATAGGCGGTTATAAAATGAATACGGCCTTTGTACGTGTTATAAGTATCGTGTTACCTAGCTTATATTATTTTTCAAATATGGCAAAATGGCTCATAAAAGAGCCATAAACAGCGGTAATGCCGAAGCGAATGGATAAAATTAATATTATAGGAATTTCGTCAGTTGTGCCATAATCCCCGATGTACGTACTTCTAAGTTTTAAGAAATAATCTGAGCTCACAATAACTATTTGAAGAAAATTGAAAAAAATATAGAAAGCCTTGCAAAATGGTAACTAGCTAATAAAATAAAATGACTTTAATGGACATGAGTTAATAAAAACATTTCCAGTAAACTTTACATCGTAGGTATTTTGTTTAATAGTTTTAAGTACTTCTGTACAGGGTGGCCTAAATTCGATTCTCATCATTGAGATTGAGGCAACTTGAAGAGATACGAGGTCGATATTGCAAAATTGTGCAATTTGTGCTGATCAAAATGCCACCTTAAAAGTTTAAAAATTTTAAATACTTCCGAAGATTTTTTGAAAAAACCTAGTATTTGCGATTTCATTTTTATTTTAAAATAGATATAACAAAATCAATTTTATTTACAACCATGCATGTAATAATGACATTTCATCTATCTTTGAAAGGTGGAAAGTTTTTTGACTTCTACTTTCCCGGGTGCTCACTTTTCACCCGGTTGGAAAGTGATTTTTTTTGTAATTTCATTGAATATTGATATTTTAAAATGGTCTATCTTACACTGTATGTATTGACACTTTGACAACCCGTTACCATGACAACGATACAAATTGCTTAGCACGGCCTCCTAATAAAATTATTACCGGATCAATTTTCATAATTTCAATTTAAAATAATAGGAAATGAATAAAGTGGTTGTAAATAAAAAAATATACAAACCTCGGTGGAAAGTTTCATTTCTGTCTCGAGAAGTATAGTAGACCGAGGCGCAGCCGAGGTCTACTAACGCATCTCGACAGAAATGAAACACTTTCCACCTGGGCATGTAATATACTATTACATTGCTACTTCGCTGTTCTACAAGATAGTAAATTTACACACCGACGTTTTGTCTTCGAGCTGCCATTATTAACTTTGTTTTTTTGAATACGCCCCTGGATTTTTCATAATTTATGTATCACACTTATTCGGCAAAATTATTTTGGTCACATGGTTTCTAATGAAAATTGCCATTAATATGAAATTTTCAAATAATTACGATACATCATTGCTTTTGGGAATTTAGAAGTTCTTAAAATACGTAATAAAAAAATCAGGGCCTAATTGAAAAAAACAAAGTTGATAACGGCAGAACAGAAAAAGTAGTAATAGGAATGTAAAATTTACTTTTCTACCACTAAAAATAACATTTTTCTCACTGGTTACTAGCTTTTAAAATAAAATATTTCTCATGCAATAAGGAAAAACCCACAAACAGTGAGAAAAGTACTTTTCTCTTTAGTGAGAAAAGTAATTTGCTCTCAATTGCTATATGAAATAAGGATAAGAAATAGGCCTTTGATTCGCGACTTTGAAATTATCTAGCAGCCTGTGGCAGTTGGCGTCGCATAGCAACGATTTAACAAAAATGAGTGTATTAAAAAATTATACAATTAATTATAGTTTAAAATAAAGTTATTTATAAGTTAATTATTACAGTTACTAGTTAATTGTTAATTCATAAATAAAAACGTTAATTATTAATAAAAATGATTATATTACGATTGACTATTTTATTAATAAGAAATACTTATATATTTTTTGTTTCGCTATAAAAGAAATGGTCGTAGAAAAAGTATTATGTGCAACATGTGAAAAAAAGCGTATTTCCCACTCGTTAATTTGCAGCACTCGCCCTATATATATATAATATATATATATATATATATATATATATATATTTATATATATATATATATATATATATATATATATTTATATATATATATATATATATATATATATATATATATATATATATATATATATATATATATATATATATATATATATATATATATATATATATATATATATATATAATATATATATATATATATGTGTGGGATCTCCTAAACGGTAAGAGATAGATGGGAAGTTTAAATTTGGCAAAGTTGCGTATTAGGGAGCTCAATCACATGCCGTTGTAAAATTAAAGTTCTGTTTGGTACTTCTAGAAATATGACCGAAAAATGGAAATTCCCGATTTTCATTTCAATTTTTTTACGAGTTTATTTAAAAAATTAGAAAAAATCTAAAAATACATTCTTATTGGAACTTTTTGCGCTGCATCCATTGGCGAAGTCAAACATTTTTTACAACGTTTCGTTTTCGCTAAACCATCATCAACTTTATTTTTTTAAATACGGCACTCAATTGTTTATTTTATTTTTTTGAAGCAGTTTTAATTCCAATTACAATGTTGTATAACACTTATTATTTATTTAACCAATAAGAAACGTCTCCATAAGAAATGAAGTGCGTTTCTTGTCTAACTCATTTTCTCTTATGGAAATATTTTTCTGTTAAATACATATTTCCATAAGAGACACACTTCATTTCTTATGAGGACGTTCCTTATTTGTTAAATAAATTAGGTGTTATACATTTTTGTTCGTATTAAAAAAATCTGATGATGGTTTAACGAAAACAAAACGTCGTGAAAGGAAATTGACATTACAATACATAAAGCGCAAAAAGTTCCAATGAGAATGTATTTTTCCAATTTTGCTAATTTTTAAAATTACCTGATAAAAAAATAAAAACGCAAATTTCAGTTTGTTCGCCATATTTCCAAAAGTACAGAAAATAACTTCAATTTTTAACCTTGTTATTATTAAGCTCCCCAATACGCAACTTTGCCAAATTTAAACTACCCACCTATCTCTTACCGTTTCGGAGATCCCCATACTGGCCCTCCTTATCTTGGACACGTTATTATATATATATATATATATATATATATATATATATATATATATATATATATATATATATATATATATATATATATATATATATATATATATATATATATATATATATATATATATATATAAATATAATTATAATATTATGAACAAATATAATAATAGATAATAAAATTTCATGCAAGAAGTGCAAAATTTAAATATAAATAATATACAGGATGTAAAAAAAGCAACTTTGCATTATATCTTTGAAACGGTAACCGATAAAAAAATATTTTAATCAGGGGCATAGAGACAGGGAAGGCCTCGATTTAATTTGTTCACATTTTTATTAAACGTCATATTTTTGCAGTTTTCTTTAAGAAATTCTGATTCCGCGGTATAGATGGATAAATAACGTAAAAAACCTGTCATTCTAGTGGTTTTCGAGAAAACACTCTCCAAGGAAAATAGCACATGCATCATGCATGGTCGCCCAATAATTATAAAAATTTTTACATGAAAGTAGGCTTATGTCGATGTCAGTGCTAAGTTTAAATAAAGAAAAAATTAGGTTAATCTATTTAGTTACATAAATACGAAGACAAATATGCAGTAGGTATTGTTAAATAGTAATAAAAAAGAAACGATAATGGAATACAAATTTAAAAAAAAAAAAGGGAACAACACAGAAACAAATAATACTACTGACTTATTATTAAATCTGAATGTCACTTTCATTCCTTGAGTTCGTTGGTATTGAATAATATGCTATTTTCTACATAATTCTTTGATTTATAAAAGTGGTTTTTATAAATATTTTAAATTTTGCGAAATAAAAAAGTTATTTTTAAAAATGCACATTAATAAACATTCTTGTTTTTTACAAATACCTTGAATACATATAATGTCTAAAACTATTCCATAAAGAGAATTAAGTCAGCAAATTTGTAATTCAATATACGGATGTTTAACTCGGGATATATGTAGCGAATTTCATTACTGCGTCTAGTGCAGACTTAATTGATTTAAGTGAAAACAGATGGAATCTCCGGATTGTGCAGCATTTTTACACATAGAAGTTGCTATAAATACTTATTTATGATATAAGTGTTAAAAGTACAATTTTAAGGCAAGAATGTGAAAGTCTGCAACTCACATGAGTCCCTTAAGACGTACTTTTAACACAAATATCATACAATATTTTTTCTACAAACGCAATAATGCAGTTCAAAATTAAATTATTCAAAAATTGGAAGATATATGTTTGTTTCTACTTGCGTGCGCAATGTACTTACATTGCGCACGCAAATGAGCGCGCAAAGTATAACTTTGCGCACGGAAACTCTTTGCGCACGCATTTTCGTTCTGCATATTTGCCGTATTTATGGTCGATTTTTTAATGTATTAATAACTTCTGGATGAAATAATATTAAAAAAAAACGGTTCTATATATTCTTTTATTGTGGTTTATTGAATTTTAGATACATTTGGCGCTTAGTACATATCCCACATCAATTTTCTTATTATCATTTTAATATTTTTCCATGCACCATGTATTTCATAAACACCATGCTAGACAATAAAAAATCAAAGAATTTTTCTTGTTGCTGCAGCAACCAAGTACAAACATTTTCTATTGTCACGGAGGCATCAAAAAATTCGGTAAAAAGTTTAAAATAAGTTTCTAAGAATGGAGGACCAGACGATGTTTTAAAAGCCGCAAGTTTGGCCAACTTAGAGCTCCTGCCGGCAAAATCAAAAAAAAGTACGAGAAACAGTATAATTCATTTGAAACATGGTGTGAAGAAAAAGGCGTTAGAACTTTAAAATAGGTCGAAATACTCCATGCTGAAAAGTGTTTTAAAGATCAAGAAAAATGTAGATATCGGCAAGTTTTATTTAGCAGCATTTATTAAGAAACAAAATGTAGGCTTTCGGCCAAAAAAGTCAAGGATTTTTTCAAAAGCAGTAATATCTACATTTATTAATGAAGCACTCTTTTGATAAAAATTGCGACCATTTTCGGACTTGCTGGCGCCTGCAGACGAGAAGAACACGCTAAAATGAAAACATCCGACATTGAGGACAAAGGCAACCTAATTGTTGTGAAGATTCCAGACTCAAAAAACTATACCCCACGTACTTTCGTTCTGTCTGAAGAGATCAACGACGGAAAGTATTTGTTCTTATATCGGAAGTATACAGCATTACGGCCACCGACAACATATCAACGGTTTTTCGTATATTTCAAAGGGAATTTGCACACAACAATGCGTTGGGATCAATACATTTGGAAAGATGGCTTCTGAGATAGCAGCATTTTTAAAGTTGCCGAATCCAGAGCTATATACCGGCCACAGCTTCCGGCGATCTTCTGCAACGTTACTTGCAAATTCCGGAAAAGGACTCCTAGATATAAAGCGGTTAGGCGGTTGGAAATCGACAACGGTAGCAGGGATACATTGAAGAATACAGGTACAAAAAGGGTTAAGTAAAAAAATTAAACTGCAAAAGCCAAAAACTCTCAAGAAGCCAGATGAAATGTCCTGTTCACAGACGCTGTTCAATCAGCTAAAACACAAGATTTTGTCTTAACATCGACAGCGAAAATGTTCCTAAGAAATCATTTGAAATCGGCCTAAACCTTCAACATGCAACTAATTGTACTTTAACATTAATATGATAATAAAATAAATATAGTTTTTTGTATAATCAGTTAAAATAAAAATTTAATTATTTACTTCGATTTTAATTTTTACTGAAATATTCGTATATTTCTAATAATCATATTCTTTAATAAAACGCTCGTAGAATAAGTATTCGTAAGTAGAAAAAGTATTGTTCCTAATACTTGCGCAAAGTGACTTTTCCGCACTTAAAGCTTATCCGAACTCCGCTTCGCGTCGTTCGTCTAACTGCTTTGGCTTGCGCAAAAGTATCACTTTGCGCACTTATTAGGAAAATAACTATTACATAGCATCGTATATAAAAATTATTGGAGTGGCATTTATTAATAAATTTTAACAACCGTTGTTGATGCTGGTTGGTTACGGCATGTTTACTTCAAATTTGATTTGAGCAACAATGTTTACTTCAAATTTGATACATCGTGTCAGCTTTAGCTCGTTTTAGTTGTTACTTAAAATCAACTTGAAAGGGAAGAAAATGTAGGAGAAAATATTGGTTGTTTTTCAAGTTGTTTGAATTATACAATTAATATAAATGTTAGTAAATAAATGAACGGTGACGTTACCTTTCAAAATTTGACATTTCACTTTTAACACAAGTGCTTTAAAATGTTACTTTAAGGCACTAGTGCTTTAAAGTAACATTTTTAAGGCATCTAGACAGTGTTAAAAATTAAATTTTGAACACGTTTGTAGAAAATTACTTTTATTATGCACTTACTTTCACAGGTATTTTCGAAATATGATCCAATTCTTTCTCCACTGTCAATTAAGGGCCTTTCAGCATTAAGGTAGGTGCTTGGACCGTCTGGAAGGGTTTTATGATCCAAATGGAAAAGTTGGCAGTTGTATTGAGATCCCTGAAACAAGTTTTTTTCTTAAACGATTGCTAATAAAAGTATAAATAATTAAAATATACAAAAAGAAGATTAAAAAATTAGGATAGGATTTGTGAATATACGAAACTAATATTTATAGTATTATTTTAGTAGAATGGTTTACTTAAAATTTCGTTATCTGATTAATTTACGGAAAATTATTAAGCTTAGTTGTTTCGCTAAACTGGGTTCCCATATACCTATTTTAATGTTGGAATAAATTCTATATAAAATAAGTCAGTACATTTTTTTCTATATCATTATTTTCTATGGCCTTTGGAATTTTAATCAACATGATATTAATTGAGTTCGCGCCTGTCACAAAACTAGCATAAAATTGATTTTCGTAGAACATCATCTTCCAATAAATTATCATTGGGTTTTGACACATAATTTAATGTTTTGTAGTAACTCAATAGTAGAAGTAAGGCGTGAAAATATACATCATGGAAACATCCACAATCTTAATGAGTGACGAGGCAAATTTTTATGTAATACATGCTTAATAAAGAGTATTTTAGGTATTGGTCACACAAAAATCTTCAAGAAATCATTACAAACAATCTCCATAATCCAGCTTCTAGAGAAAAGCTGGGAGTTTAACAGAGAGGTCCACCAACTGTTTGTAGATTTTCGCCAGGCATACGATAGCATCACCAGGGAAAGTATCTGGCAAGCGTTGCAAGGCATAGGGGTACTAGAAAAAATCATAAAGTTAACCAAGATATGCGTAGAAAACTTTAAAGTCAAAGTTAGGATAGGAAAGAACAACACTGAAACATTCTTCATCAACAATGGCCTAAGACAGAGATATGGCCTGTCACCATTGCTATTTAACATAGTGCTGGACATGGCTATCAAAGAAACGAATATTGGTCGACGAGTATTAATCGGCACGGTAGGAAGCAGTACGATTAAAACAAAAGAAATGTTCATGAACATAGAGAAGGAGACCAAAAAGGTAGGCCTCACGATCAACGAGCACAAGACCAAATATATGCATGTCAGACGGAGAGCAAGAAGGGACAGAATAGGACAAAACATAACAATGGACACCTACAATTACGAATGCGTAAACCAATGTCAGTACCTAGGGCAGTTATAACCTCGGGTAACGATTTCAGTAGCGAAATAAAAGCGTGAATACTAAAGGGCAATAAATGTTTTTTTGCCTTACAAGATCTGTTTAGGTCCCTACTTATATCTAGGAACTCTAAAATACTGATATATTCGGCAGTTATCAAGCCAACTATTATGTACGGTTCAGAAACATGAACAATGACGAAACAGAACGAACTAGTGCTAAGACGCTTTGAACGAAAGATGTTGCGGAAAATCTTTGGGCCTACGGTAGATAAGAGAACGGGTCAATATCGAATAAGAACGAATAAGGAGCTCAAGAACATGTACAAAAGACCGAGTTTAGTAAACGAAATAAAATCACAAAGGCTCAGATGGGCCGGACACATACTGAGATCGCCGAATGAACGTCTTATCAAAAGGATATGGGAGGAAAACCCAGTGGGAAAGAGACCTTTAGGAAGACCAAGGCTCAGATGAAGAGACAATATCGGAGAAGATGTAAAAGTCTTGGGAGTACGAGACTGGAAGGAGGTTGTGTTGGAAAGGGATATGTGGAGACGAGTCGTAGATGCAGCTAAGACCCACGAAGGGTTGTGACACTACGAGAAGAAGAAGAAGATAATCCAAAAGTTATTGTTTGGTGTGCAGTAGGGTCATTTGGCATTGTTGCTCCATATTTTTATGAATATAGAATTAAATATGCTAGAGACGTTTTTTATTCCTGATTTGGAAAAAGGGAATTACCGAATAATAAGTTATTATTCCAGCAAGACGTAGCAACAACACACACCTTCCAGAGTCTGCAAGAAGTTTTTAATAAACGACGCATTGCACGATTTGGGAATTCAAATTGG
This sequence comes from Listronotus oregonensis, assembly GCA_019359885.1. Taxonomy (NCBI): domain Eukaryota; kingdom Metazoa; phylum Arthropoda; class Insecta; order Coleoptera; family Curculionidae; genus Listronotus; species Listronotus oregonensis. The sequence goes on from JAHBCN010003111.1 coordinate 40,058, forward strand.
GCTTCGAGATCCTCAGATTTTTTTCTGTGGGGGTATTTAAAGGTGAGGTTTTGCAACTCGTCCAGAAAACATCCAAGAACTCAAAGTTTGAATTGCTGAAGAAGTCCGGCAAATAGATCAGGATTTGCTTTATCGTTTTATGAATCATTTCTTGTCAAATCTTAAAAAGTGCATTAAAGCTGGCAATGGTCACTTAAAAGACGTAATTTTTAGAAGTTATGATAAATCGTATGTTACAGTACATCCGAAAGAGTAGATTGTAATTAAGTGTAATAAAATGTTTGTTTTATTAGGTTTTAACAATTTTATTGAGCTATTAAAATGGGAACCCTGTATTAAGCAAATTAAGAAAAACAGGTTGCTCTGTTGTTAAAGGGCTTAGTCCTTCCATCTTAACAAAACAAAATACAAATTTAATAAAACAATAGAAAGCTAATCTTTTAAATCTATTGTTACAGCTAAAACGGGCAACAATTTTCCGGGATTTATTAGAATGGATCAGCAGAGAGACAACTGTCTACTGTTATCGAAATAAGCCGCTTTAAGTGACCTAATTAAGGGGAAAAAATGCTGTGCAGTGCTATCTAGAATCTCTAGTTATCCAGACTTATTGTCGTCCCAAAATAATAGTAAGACTGGTTTTTTTTTTTTTTTTGTTTTTTTGTACAGCTAAAGGCAACAATTTTCCGGGATTTATTAGAATGGATCAACAGAGAGACAACTGTATACTGTTATCGAAATAAGCCGCTTTAAGTGACATAAATAAGGGGAAAAATGCTGTGCAGTGTTATCTAGAAACTCTAGTTATCTAGACTTATCGTCGTCCCAAAATAATAGTAAGACTATTTTTTTTTAATACTAATAAAGTTTTATGTGTTTTTTTGTCTTAATATATAAATTTCGATTTAAAATCAGTATAATATAGAAATAACGTAAAATATATTTAAAATTCCAGTGAATTATATAAAGACATGTTGAAAAAATTCGCAATACACCAAAACTTTAAGAAACCATTTTAAGTTGTCTTTATTTTTAAGTTATTCGTACTACAAAAATAAATATATGATGCTTTTAAAGAATTAAAAATAAAAACAAAATTAAATAAATATCCACAGCTCCAGCAAGCTTCTAAAAAGCAAAAATACCCTACAAGAACAAGAAACGTTAGTTTCTTTATTGCCGTACATTTAAATTGAACAGTATCAGTAGATAATTTCAGATAATCACAATTTTAAGCAATAAAGTTTGATTTTTAAATTAATGATTCATAAAACATTAATAAACACAGACCCACAAAATTTTCTGGCGTATTTTTTTTCGCTGAACACGAATCCGAAATCAAAATTGGGTGTCAAACAGCAAAAAATCGAGAAAAGGCGTAATTTCAAATATTAACGATTTTTTTTTAATTTAAAACGTCAATATCTCAAAAACTATAAAAGATACACGAGAGTTTATATAACATAAACGATGTATTTTTATAAGACCTTTAATTTAAGTTATATGACCTTTTTGTAGAAATGCAATATTTTTCGAATTACAATAAAAAGTTTTTAGGATTTCTGGATTTTTATCTGCCACTTTTAGGTGATTTGGGAATTGTGAACTGTGTTATAAATATTTTTTAAAACTATGGGAAATTGCTATTTTTTAATTTACACATTTATTTGTTATAAATCCCATATTACTGTTTTTTAAACCTGACTCCTAAACATTTCTGAAGATGTATATGAATTATTTGGTTTTATTATAAGGGGGCATACAGCAAGCAAAGTAAACACGCTATTGCTTTCCAACATCATGTATAATTACACCATTTACACCCGAACTTTCGATCACTGGTGACAAGAAAGTAAGTAAGTAAGTAAGTATTTCATTTTGATTGCGCGCCTACTAGGGGACTTGTTGCACATGAGCTAGAGCCGGCACTGTTGTAGATATTACACAACTTACCTGAGGAGGTCCCTTAAACAGGAAACTTCTGCACAAAAATTCATTTTCAATTTCACATGCCAATCTGCAAGCTGCTTCCGAAGTCACTTGAAGTTCCTTGTCGGTATAGTAGTGCAAACTGGCATACTGAGCGACTTTGTCATCGGCAACGCCAATTCGGGGAGTTTGAAATACTCGATTTCCTGGAAATAAGTAAAAATTGTGTAAATTCTATGCAAAATAAATAATTGGTAACAAAAATAAATTAGGTATAGTAGCATCCAACAAGGACTAAACAGGGTCAAATTTGTTGCTTTCCTCGTATTTCAAATTAAAAAAAGGAAAATCCTAAGGAATACTTTTGGAAAACGAATATAAACAAAACTGATACGATATATATATATATATATATATATATATATATATATATATATATAATATATATATATATATATATATATATATATATACATATATATATATATATATAATATATATATATATATATATATATATATATATATATATATATATATATATATATATATATATATATATATTTTTTTATTTTTTATCTTTGTGAAACCCCCGGAAGGTTTATATACATATATACTATATTAGACATATACATATACATATATACTCCTAAATAGCAGAGTACCGTAGTGCCGGGTTTTCCGATGTTTAACCCTTTTTTTTATGCCCCAGTTCCGTCAACTTTTCCCAAGCAGGGGAAACATGCAAATATTGCATTTCACAGCACCTTTTAGACAACGCGGTAGTGCCACCACGGACGTTTTTTAAATAACTACTCCTAAATATGTCTGCCCGGGGGGCTGGGTTCGAACCGGGATCGCCGGCGAGGAAAACCGGGCTCTGACCCCCCCCTTTTACCGGACAGGCGGATATATATATATATATATATATATATATATATATATATATATATATATATATATATATATATATATATATATATATATATATAAAAAAAACAGTGTGTTTTCCCAAAATTGGGGGAATGTGGGGGGATCTTGGAAACCAGATAATCAACATCTTAAAAATGTGGAAAGTTTTGGAAATTTTTGTAAGTAAGCAAACCCCCGCTTACTACATGGTTTCATCTATTCGGTTTTTTGAGAAATTTTGAAAAAATCCTGAAACATGTTTTTCGAAAATCGGCCATTTTTTTTTTATAAGTAAAATTTTTCAAATCTGCAAAAAAACTTCTTTAAAGAAATTTTTTTTTGTAAATATGACCAGTAGTAATTTTTTTTATTTTCTACGTTTCGGGTTTTTAGAATCATCATCAACTTTATTTTTTTTTGGACGCCATATTGGTTTTTTTACCAAATAGTTTTTTTATTCTGATTTCAACAATGTATAACATGTTATAATTTAAAAATTTATAACCTCATTTATTCAAAAAAAAAATATTTTCTTAGTTGGCCTTGATTCCGGCAAGCATTTTTTTTTAAAAAATAAAATATTAGTAATTGGCAAGATAGATAAGCTAAACAGACATTTTTTAGGGGAAAGAGGTTATAAACTCCCCAAAATATAACATGTTATACATTTTAAAAAAAAAAAACCTTTTTTTTAAAAAAAATATGGCCCCAAAAAAATAAAGTTTTTGATTCTAAAAAAACCCAAAAAAAAATAGAAAAAAAATATGACCCTTGGTCATATTCTCAAAAAAAAATTTCTGTGAAAAGTTTTTTAATTTGTTTTAACCTATAAAAAAAAAGGCCGATTTTCGAAAAAACATGTTTCAGGTTTTTTTAAAATTTTTTAAAAACCTGAGTAGATAAAACCATGTAGTAAACGGGGAAAATTCCAAAAAAGATAAAATTTCTAAAACTTTCCCATTTAACCGATTTTTTTTCTATCGTGGTTTTGAAACCCCCATTGGGGGACACTTTTTTATATATATATATATATATAAAAATTTTATATATATATATATATTTATTTATATATATATATATATATATATATATATATATATATATATATATATATATATATATATATATATATATATATATATATATATATATATATATATATATATATATATATATATATATATAAAACTTTTTTAACGCATCTTTTTTTTTTTAATAAAAGAGAAAATTGTATATATATTTCTAGAAAAAAATTAATTTTATTTATATAAGATAATTGTAATTTAAATTAGAAAATAGAAAGAGGTCCAACAAATACCTAAAATATTAAAAAAACAAAAAGTTGGTTAAAGTAAATAACAAAATTTGATAACCTCATTTTTATGCATATATGATAAGTTTTTCTGACTTCCGGTTTAAAGAAAATGACAGAAAATTTTTATTTTTAAATGGACACCCTATGTATATTTTGTTTTACGAATTCTGCAGATTATTTTACGTCCGAAAATTCACCATTTTCATTTTTTCCCTTTACCTACTTTAAGAAAAATATAAGCTCAATTTTATATTTTTTAACCTTCTTGATAGAGGGCTCTGACCTTCAATATTTTAGTATTTTTTCCCAACGAACTCAAACACTAAAATTTGCCCCAGTTTGAAGGGGGGGTTTTTTGGGAAATGATCTGTTTTTTTTTTTATTGGAAAAAAAATAAACAAATTCCCCAAATCTCAAAAAAAAATCGAAATTACCTTGAAAATGTAATAAAATTTTTCAAAAATATTGGTTTTTGTGTTAATATAGGCAACATCGATTTAAATTTAAACATTTATTAATATGACATTTCCAAGCACCGGCAACAAGGTTGATTTGGACAGCTGCTGCATTCGTTTATTAAAAAATTATAGTAGATCAGGGATTGTACGGCACTTCGATGTCATTTTATCTCTTTCTAGTAGGTTGTATTATTCAATAACACGTTTTGTAAACTGACTTGATCAACATCAATCGAATTGAGCATCTAAAGTAAATATCATGTCTGTCTGTCACTTCAGGTAATAAATAAAAATAGTTTTCCGGCTTTAAAAATTATTTTTAACAATAAAGAATCATCGATTTGTAAAAATGTAATTTATGGTGCAATGCCATAAACATTGAAAAATTTATTATTTCCGAAGCGATGTTATTCAGTGTGTTTAATCAATGTTGCTGGTGCAGTGTGTTTACAAGAACTATTCCTCCTTGCCCTCCTGAATATATTAATGCCAAACAAGGTTTGTTTACTTTATTTCTATCCAAGAATTCGTTAATTTTTCCCTAACTTAGAAGTAGAATTAGGAACATATTACAAACAAAATTACACTTGGTTTAAATTGAAGACATCTTTAAACGAAAAAAACTTGGTAATTGTCTCGAAAGTTGCCTCCTCTCCGATTTTGACCAAATTTGGTATACGGGGTTTTTTTGGGGCGCTGATTACGAATCTGCAAAAATCTTTTTTCGGCAACGTTTCGTTTTCGAGATATTCATCCTGAAAGTTGAAAATCAAACTAACCTTATTTACACCAATCCTGCTTTTTGCACAGAATTTTTGATTTTTACACTCAATTGGCACACAATATTATACAAAAATCTTTTAAAAACTTGTTTTTATATTTATTTTACACTTTTTTTTCCATTTAATTGCAAACCTCCACTTTCCACGCCGCAACTGTCGGTAACCATGTATACACTAGCTTTTTGTAAACAAATATGGTTGCTGCCTTTGAACTTGAAAGTTCGAGTTTAATGGAAAAAGGTGTAAATAAATAAAAAATAAGGTGTTAAAAGGTGTTTATAAAATATTTTTACTTTAATGTAACAATCAAAATTGTTACAAAAAAGGAATATATAAAATAAGGTTGTTTGATTTTAACTGATGATAAATATCTCGTAAACGAAATTGCCACTTTTGCGAATCCGTAATCGGTAAAACGTTATCAAATTTGGTCAAAACGAAAACTTTCGAGACATACAAATCTTATATCATGTTTTTTTTTATATTTTTTATATATATATATATATATATATATATATATATATATATATATATATATATATATATATATATATATATATATATATATATATATATTTAATTCTTACTGGTAAATTAATATACATTTCTATTCCAATCGAGATATTTGGTATCTAGTATCTTCTTTATTTTCTATGGCCCATTATTTATAGAAGACCCTGTTTTGTACTGTTTACAAAAGTAAAAAGAGACCTTTTTTTAGTTGGTCAAAAAACAATGAAAAACTATAATTCAACAATTAATAAGGCATCGGTGCCGGATTTAAATTTTACAAATGAAAATTTTGTGTTACATTTTATTATTATTTATCTATCAACTGTGCCTAAATTAGCCAGTTATTAATAAATTATAATTTTGATATGTTAAGGGTGTAGATCTCGCGAAATGTCTTAATATTTTTGTAGGTCGATATATTTTTCGAAGTATGCATTATAAAATCTTATAAGTCAAGTAAAAAAGAAAGAGTTATTCTTTAAATTTACCTATACATTGTTAATTGACAAGATTGACGGATGCCAAATCAAAGACGCCCATTCTCAGATTTTTAAAAGATAAAAAAGTTGTAGGTTACTCCAAAGTGAATCTCTTACAAAATGTTAAAAAAGTATTTTTTATTGTAAAATTTAAAGCTGGGACCTATGCCTATAATAATCCGTGTGCAACATACTTGAAAGTAATAAAAGAAATGTCCCAGTTTCCCCCATATAAAACTATGTTGCAGCGTAGACAAAGGTGGTTAAAAAAGATAAAAAAACCCATTTAACTGGTCTAGGAAAGGAACTGTAGAAAATTGGATTTTTACGTTGTAATTTAACAAAAACTTATTCAAGTGTTAGAGGTGATTTTAAGCTAAAATACTTTGTTAGCTCCGGTTGGAAATGGTATGCCTAATGCAATTTCTTTTTCTTTCTATAAAACTTAACAACCGTGGTAAGAAAAGTACAACTGAAATTAATTGGAAAAAAGCGATAATTTAGTTTTAAATTAACGAAACTTTTTTAGATTGATAATAACGTCAATAACCGATGTCAATAATAATATACAGAGTGGTCACCAACTTTTGTATTTCAAATTCAAGTTGACATATAAATAACTGTAATTATTTTTTATTTTCTATAGTTTGGACGACTTTTATGAAATCAGTAATTCATATAGAGAAGCTGCGTGACCTCGGTGATTATACACTAGCTCCCATGGTGGCAAAATTTAGCATTTATATTGTGAGATAAATTGAATTTTATACTGCCCGCTACAGTAATAATTATATATTAGTTATTAAAATAAAAAAATGTCAAACATTGTATTTATAAAGATTGGGTTTTAAAAAATAAATGTCCTGGATTTACGAGTACCATCTGGGCTAAAGAAATAGTAAAATTAATATTATAACAAATATACTGTAAACAAATTCATTATTAGCTTAAGCAAAAAAAATTAAAACTTTCCTTGAAAACGTAAAAAATAATTTTAAATTGCGCATTTTTTGACATAAAATATAAATATACAAGGTGACTCATGTAGTAGATATGACGTCATCGACGATTTTCTTAAATGGAGACCCCAATATTTTATTGCAGATTTATAATCTCCAAGAAGAGCTATTTTTAGAATCATAAAACACCTAAGGTTTTAAATGGCAGTTTCGTAGTTACAGGGTGGTAAAAAATTTTATACATAATGTATAGAACAAATACATTATTTGGTGAAGCTAAACAAACCTTAAAAATTTCTCGAACAAGTAGGTGAGCATTTTTTTACATGAAATAGAAATATACAGGGTTTCTCGCGTAGTAAATATTTAAAATTAAAACACCCATATTTTATTGCAGATTGATAATCTTTAAGAAAAGCTGATTTTAAAAATAAAAAAAACTTATGACTTTAATTGGCAGTTTTGTAGGTACAGGGTCTTGTTTTTTTGCTTTTTTTAATTTTGTGTAAGTGGGTACCAGCAATACTTGCAAACGCTTTTAACTTTTTAATATCGGTCTGGTAAGTATGGTAATACTTGTTATGCTGACAAAATAATATTTTTTGTGAAATATTTGAGTAATATTATTAAATTACTTATGCATTTATATACTTCGCAAAGAATAGAAAATATTATGTACATAATGCACACACTAAAACTAGGAAATAGCCACATAAAACTATAAGTATTTTATGTTATTAAAATCGGCTCTTCTTTGAGATTATAAATCTGCTCTAAAATATGGCGGATAATGTTTTAAAAATAATCGATAATGTCAAATCTACTACATGAATCACATTGTATATATATAGGGTGCTTCTTAATAACATGCTAATTTTAAGAGGGTGATTTTTGGACCCATTTTAAGAAAAAAACTTTATATGAATGTATGACCAAAACGTTTTATCTTTTGAGATACAGGGTGTTAAAATTTTAAGAAAAAAATATTTTTTTCCAACACCTGATTTTTTTTGTGCGTTCAGGGTAATTTTCTGTTACTATTCCGAAATGTATGTAGATTACCTTAATTTCATAATTTCAACATTTAAAAGTTATCTTATTAAATAAATTATTGTTCAAAGTTACATAAATCGTTTTTTCTCGTAATTGGTCCAATGAGATGCAAATAAGTGAATTAATTTTTTTATGGGAAAACGGCGAGTCGTTCGAAAAAAAAATAACCAAATTTGTTTTAAATTGACCGGGGACTCCAAAAATAATTTTTATTTTAACAGAAAGCAGTGGCGTACTACTTTTTTCTTCAAAAATATCTAGTCAGAGTCCAGTACGGACGCCACTGTTGGAAATAAAAAAGTGTTTCTTAGGTCAAAAAATGCTCTTTAATGCATAAACGCCGTACACCAATTTTTATAAAAATATTTAAAGTGGTATGAAAATGACAATAAAAAAATATTTTTTTCTTAAAATTTTAACATCTTGTATCTTAAAAGATAAGACGTTTAGGACATACATTCATATGAAGTTTTTTCTTAAAATGGGTCCAAGAATCACCCTTTTAAATATTAGCATGTTATTAAGAAACACCCTGTATATTTTATGTCAAAAAATGCGCAATTTAAAATTATTATTTACGTGTTCAAGGAAATTATCTTTTTTTTTTGCTTAAGAAATAATGAATTTGTTCCATTCATTATGTACACACTGTATATTTATTGTCAACGCATATACATTTAGTTAATACAATACAGTGCTTTTATCCACTTTTATCGACGTTTTATTAATTAAATGAGGTTTTGATGAAAACGAATAAAATTTTGTATTTGACTCAGTTTTACTGTATTATGACACACAACAACCGATGTTACCAGATCTTGACTTGTTTTTAACGTTTTCAATAATACAGTAGTTAATTTCTTAACTAACTTTAGAATTTCACACTAGTTTGTTAAGAAATTAACTACATTGTTAATATCGTACAAGTATTATACATTTCCAAATGTTTGTAACATTATTTCAGCTCGTCAATCAGTACACCGTAAGTTGAGGAGTGCTTCGCCTTTCGTAGATGGCGTTGCCGTCTGTTATTCATGTGATTAAGTTAACTTTGTTAATCTTTATTCTTTTAATAAGTTATTCTGATATATTTGTGTATTAAATTTGTAAAGATAACCAAGAAATAATTAATTAATAAAATATTACATGATTTGTGAGTCAGTATTGAAATGCATGTTTATAAACAGCTTGTCCTCACGTGTGAACTTACAAAACTAACGACAGAGGCGCCACTAGTTCTTACGCAGGTTCTCTATAAGCAATTAAACGATCTTCTTCCATTGACATTACAAAATACGACAATACAGGGTGCAACAAGTACCTAAGGCTGATAAAACACGGTACTAACCTTTGCAGGCTTGGTTGCCTTTTAAGCACAAGTTTTCAAAATAGTCCACTCCTTGAGCATCAACGAACTGAACGAATTGTCCTGCTGATCGTCTGTCTGTATCACTAAGTTGACATTGAAGTGTGACGTAGTTATATTCTACTGATCTGCAGGTGAATCGATGCTGAAAAAATAAAATAAATTAAATGAAATGGAACAAACATAAAGGTTTAAATAAAGCAAAACCATACAAGGGTATAAAAATGTGTTTAAAATTTTAAGTACACCTGAGAGTAAATCAAAATCTAGCAAAAAACAAACGTAACATGAAATAGAATCGAAAAGTTTAGCTGGAAAAATTATTTTAATACAGGATGCAAAAAAAGTGCAAAATGGATGGCTCCAGCCCTCTCAGGTTACTTTACAAAAGCCGTCGGAATACAGAAAAAATACGACAATTTATTTAAATAAATAATTAATCTAAATTAAATAATTTTTACATTCTATAATTATGAAATTAATATTTTCCGTTTATAGCATGGATCATCAACAAAAAGTTTTAACTTTCCTCATTATGTAAAAATATGCAAAGCCAAAGCCGCAATGCGATGCTGAAAAGAAGTTTTTACATTTTCCTAATTACACATTTTAATTAGACGAATTTGTGGTCCGAAAATAATTACAGAGAAAAATAAAGAAGGAGATTTTTCATGGCTTTAATTTGGTTTTTTGCTGACTCAGATTTGTTATAGTGGTAGAATTTGTCGGTAAATAAAAAAGTAATGCTACTTCATACATTTAAAAGTTTGTGTTGTTATAATTTATATATACGGTATGTCCCCGGATGCGGTTAACAAGAGGACAAATGGACCAAAAATTGAAAGATATGAAAAAAAGTCATTCTTGATCAAAAATTCTGCTTGTCGAAAAAATATGAACTGCAATGAGAAAATAGATTTTTATCATACAGGGCGTCTAAAAAATGCAAAAACAAAATAAAACAAGAGCAGTCATTTTTTGGCCTTTTAACGTAAAATAAAAAACTTGTTCCAAATTTACTTTTAAACATGATTGCGAACTTACTGAAGAAAATTTAAATTTATGAAAAATTAAAACAAAATCAACATTTTTGCAAGTACCTACGCATTTAACTACTTTTACTTGATTATCACCTTTACATTACTAAACATTAATAAAAATAAATAAACAATGAAAAAAATAAATTAAATGTAAAATGAGTACTTGCAAAATTGTTGTCTTTTTTATTTTTCGTAAATTCAAATTTTCCTCAGTAAGTTCGGAATCAGAATAAGAAATTAATTTGGAGCAAGTTTTTTATTTATCATTTTACCTTAAAAGGCCAAAAAACGAGGGTTTGCTCTTGATTGATTTTATGTTTTTGCATTTTTGAGAGCCCTGTATGATAAAAATCTATTTTCCATTTGACAAGCAGAATTTTTTTATCAAGAATAACTTTTTTTCATATCTTCGAATTTTTGGTCCATTTGTCCTTTTGTTATACAGTGACCGTCAGAAAGTGTGCGACGTATGAAAAAAATATAATATTATGACGTTAAGAAAAAATCGATTTCGCAGATTAACTCTGCATCACTTAAAACCTCAGAAACAATTGAACGATTCCGATTGACATTTGTTATTTGGCAGTAAATTTGAATTTTGTTAGGTCGGTTGACCGAAAGTCTCCTTATTTGTCAAAATATCAAAAAAATTTATAAAGGAAAGTTGTTCAAAATTTAATTTTATGGCTATGTTAAAAATTTTGAGCCATTTAGATAAAAACAAAAATTTTGACATTTTTTTCCATAAAAATATTTTTGTTTGAAAAATTTTTCTGTACCATTTAGAAACAGGTTTTCCAGACCTAAACTAATTGTCAAATAATATACAGGGTGTTTTCTAATTAAATGTCGATATTTAAAGGAGCGATTTATAGGTCCTTTTTAAAAAGAACACTTCATATGTACGTATTTTAAACGTCTTCACTTTTGAGATACAGGGTGGTAAAATTTGCAAAAATAAATCATTTATTATTAATATCTGTAATATCACTTTAGATATTTTAATAAAATTTGTATCAAGAATCTTTTTTTTAGTATAGTACGTTTTTTTAATTTCCATCAGTGGCGTTCGTACGGAATTTGACCTGCCTATTTTGGCAGACATTGATGATACGCCACTGACTTCTCTTAATATAAAAAACTATTTTTAAAATCCCAAATCATTTCTAAGCAAGTTAATAACTTGATTTTTTTTTAAATTCGTTGCACAGTTTCACTAAAAAAATAAATAACAACCGTTTCTCTGCATGATCATAACAATATAGGTAAACAATATCACCATGCAGAGAAATATCTAGATTAAATTTTTGTAAGTAAAAATCGTGCGTCTGACTAAAAAAAAATCAAGAAATCAAATCTGCTCTTAATTTTTCTAGCCCGACGCACGGTTTTCACCTAAAAAAAATAAATCTAGATATTTCTGTGCATGGTGATATTTTTTATCGATATTGTTATGAACATGCAGAGAAACGGTTTTTATTAGAGACTGACCGAAACTGGTTTTCCGGCCGAAACCGAAACCGAATATTCGGCCGTGGCTTCAGTTTCGGCCGAAACCGAAACCGAAACTCACGCGGTCAAGTAAAAAATTCCTTAAAATACTGAAATTTGGTGCATTTTACCCATTATTCTGCATTAATTAGGACATGAAATGGAAACACAGTATAATAATTTTGTTGTAGTCATTTATTTTAATTTTATCTTTTAGGTACCTCTTATATAAAAATAATAATTACTAAAATTACTATTACACTCTTAGTTCTAGGGACTTCCGAAATCAGTTTCGGTTTCCGAAACTGCCCTCGAAACTTGATTTTTGGCCGAAACTCGGCCGAAACCGAAACCGAAACCGAACTTTCGGTCGGACACTAGTTTTTATTTTATTAAGCGAAAACCGTGCATTAGATTGAAAAAAATCAAGTTATTAACTTTGCTTAAAAATGATTGTGGATTTCAAAAATATATTTTGTTTTAAGATAAATTGGTGACGTACTATCAATGGCTGTCAAAATAAGCAGGTCTAATTCCATACGAACATCACTGGTGGAAATTAAAAAAATTGGTACCATAAAAAAATGCCCCCGATACGTAGTACATGTATGCCAAATTTCATATGATTGTACAAATAAATGATTTATTTTAAAAAATTTTACTACCCTGTATCTCAAAAGTTAAGACGTTTAGGACATACGTTCATATAAAGTTTTTTTTTTAAATAAACCCAAAAATTGCCCTCTTAAATATTGCAATTTAATTTAAAAAAACCCCTATATATCGTATCAGTTCTTGACAATTACAAAAAAGTTTCTCCGGAGCCGAAGCCATGGATTCGCTTTTTAAAGTTAGATTTTTTTCGGGGAGCGCTGCAAAAATTCAACTTTTTTCGCAAATTTCAAAATATTTTTTTTACCCAAATGTTTCTCTTAAGGATCATAACATCTAGTATATATTTGATATGGGTCCCATATCTCACATTTTAGATAATGAATTTTAAACATTTTAGGGCCGCCACAGGTCTAGGTCTGGGGCTAATATGATACTAAATAATTAAAATCTTACCTCATTTAAGCACGCAGCTAGACACGCCTCCTTTGTAGAAGTGTAAATCAAAGCGTTGTCCAACCCCCTGATCATTTTGTTTGGCACTCTTTCAAAAGCCCACGGTCTTAGACATATATTGTCGCTACGCAGCTGAAGCTTGGTCATATAGTACATGTTGACGCTTCGCTGAGTGGTAGCCGACGGGTTGTTGGCTTGGGTTTCGTTTTGTAGCTGACATTGTGTTTCCTGCAAAAAAGAGCATTGTTAACAGAAATCCACAAAATTTTTGATTCTAATATGTTTAAATGTGTGTAAATACATTGTGTAGAATACAGAGTTTTCCAGTTAAAAAAAATATGTATATTTGTCCAAATTATAAAAAATAAAATATTTTTTTTCAATACCTTTTATCTCGGAAGTTAAACACTTCCAGGCCCATGTGCATAGGATTTTTTTATACCCGTTTTTGAAAGTATATTTTCGGTTAAAGTTTAAAATACTAGTACTTTTTTAGTTTTTAAAACTTTAACCGCAAATGCTATGCACATGGGCCTAAAAGTGTTTAATTTCCCAGATAAAAGAAATTGAAAAAAATACATTTTATTTCTTATAATTTGGACAAATATTTTTTTAAAACTGGAAAACTCTGTACTTTCTTATAGGTAAATGGTACTTATCATAAAAAGAGAAAAGCCTTAAATTACCTTAACCAATGACGGAGGTAAAAATGTTTTGAAAAGTAAGAGAGCCCTATATCTAAAACAAGAGATTTTTTAAAATTAAAGAATTTAATAATATTGCTCATTTATTTAAATTTTTTAAAAGGTTTAGAAGAATTAACAGTATTTAAAAAAAAAATAATGAAAATCCCATTAAGCAGTAATGTATTAAATGAAAAATATTTTTCTTAACTAATAAAGAAACTTACAGCTAAAATGAAATAAATTATTTTAGATGTAATGGTGTTTTGTAATTTAAAGTCAGTACGAATTATTATTTGTCGAATATCCTTTGATAAGTTAGGAAAAAAATAAAAAATTTACACATACAAACAGATACCCAAATTTTAATTTAAATTATCTTACTATGGCTGGGGGTTGTTAAAAGTTTATAATATAATAAAATGGGAATTGTTATAATAAAATTATTAACACATAAAAGAAGATATGATGGGGAAAATTACTACTAAGTCTATTATCTTCTTGAATTAAAATATATCGCTTTCAAATTTTAGGATAATATATTGTGTCATCTGTCATCAGATGTCAATTTTAGATATAATAACAATTGCCTATTACTTCCGATGTCACAGGAAAGTGAGTGCATTTTAATATTTTAAGTGACACACCTCGTGTATGTTACAAGATTCAAATTCTACAAGCCATTTCTAATAAAAAACCTGTATAATATTTTATACTTATGACCAAACTACCGTATATTATGCAGTTATAACGAAAATCTTATAAATATCATAAAAAATTATGCTCCTTAATTTAACTCTCCTTGGATACCCATCTGCTGATGGGGTATCCACTACTTACAACTTTACCGGAAGCGCTGTGAAAATTGTTTTTTCCTGATATTGTTTCTTCAAAAATTTTAATGGCTTTGATAGAACCTTAGATTTAAATTAAGCATAAGCTTTTATATAGTTTTGTTTATGGAGACCTTTACTTAAACCTTATAATTTATAATTCTTTAGATATAAACACTTTGTTTTCCCATATAACTGCATAACGTGTAGTTTTTAGACATTTTCAATAGATCAAGGATGGATTGTAGAATACGAATCTTAAAAATATACAGAACTAACCAAAACTAATCCTGGTTGTTTTTTTTTAATTTAATCAACCAAATCTAAGATAAAATTAAGGTGAGCCTATTACAATATATTTTCATCATGACTTATCAAAGAAAATTCAACGAATAGTTAATAAATTTAACATTCATACTGTCTGCATTCCTAAAAAATATTGCAGTAGTTTTCTCAATTGACCTAAGCAAGTTTCTTAAAAGTTATATTAATTCGCATTGCAACATTTGTAATTTTAACAAACATTTAATTAAAAAAAAGTATGGTAATAATATTCCCCTTTGTACTTTAGGTATTTTATTTACTTTAAGAAAACCCTTACAAGGCGACACATTGTACGGTGTACCTATTCATCTTTAAATATGTAAATGGTATTTTCTTTTAAAATATTTTTTTTACTTAAAAAAATAACTTCGGATATAGTAAATAGTGTATCGGTCGCTTAGATCTGCAAGTGTCTGCTTTTTTGACAAAACTGAATTTTCATAAATGATACACTATAGTAAAATAGATTGCAGCAGGGTTGCTTGGCAAAATTTAGCCGCAATTACCTTTAATTATTAATACCGGGTGATCCCAGAGCCTTTCTCGCCCTTTTTTCTTCTGCACCTTTGAAGATAAAACAATAAAACTTAATGATATTATTTAATATTAAATTTGATCTTTTTTGACAAGTCACGTGACTTACGGTGACATCTTGTTTCACCGGAAACAGCCTTCCAATTTTTAAATAAGACATCCTCTATATTTTTACATTATCGGATTTCTGAAAACATTCTGCAACCAACAGTATCCCATACATAAAATTTTAACAGCCTTAAAATTAAAAAACAAATTTAGCGGTCAAAATTTGACAAAGGGTGTACCGTTAGATGCACAATGTTCTTAGGAATCTAAAAATGTAATAATGTACAGGGTATCCCATGAAATTGAAAGTTGCTTTAAATTTGACGTTTTATGATATCCCCAAGTTTCATTTTTCTATTTTGAAAAGTACACAAAAAAAATGAAGGAATTACCCGGTATATTTAATTAAGAGTAGTTGTGATTAAATTTTGCCAGGCAATTCTGCTGTAATCCATTCTACTCTCATTAAAAATTAAAAAAACTGAAACCTGCAGATTTAATTATTAGTATATGTTTTTTTATTTTTAACTCTTTGGCTCTTGTTTTTAAACCTGCGCCTAACTTAGTAATAAGCCAGTCGTTTAATCACACCGAATCCCTTCTGAATAGAACTTTCTGCACTAATAAATTACTGTAAACTACAATGTTATATTACTTTAAACTTCATTTAACTTAGAACTTCAACATGAAAATGCCGAGGAAACTTCCTTAGACAGTTTCTGTCGTTCGTTACAATGTACAACGATTTAATTTCACTTTGCGAATGTATCTGTTGGAATAGTTTTTCAACATCAGAATGCTTTTAAGTACAGAGTCACTCCACAAAGATGCTCAAAGTCACATAATATACAGTGTCTGAGGATTACGAGTATCAATATATATATATATATATATATATATATATATATATATATATATATATATAATATATATATATATATATATATATATATATATATATATATATATATATATATATATATATATATATATATATCAGTGTGTCCAAGATAAGAATCCTAAGCATGGGAATCTCAGTATCTGTTGGAGAGATCTTAGCACCAATAGAGTTGCAGCATATCAAACACACAAATGACTAGACTACAACGATACCAAAATAAGGCACTACGTTGCGTAACGTCCTCAGGACGTTACACAAGAATAGACGAACTACATGACTTAACGGACACGCCAAGAATAGATCTATTCCTTGGCAAACAAATTTTACAACACACAGCCGCAAAAGTCTGTTTTAACGCAAGACTTGATGCGGCTCAGACATTACGATGACATCATATATAAGCCACTATACCACAAACTACCCCTCTGCTACCAAGACTATTGACAATCCTATCAATCCCTAATTTTTTAAGCCTTAATCCTAACACGAACATAAACTTATGAACAGGACTACTGACCAGACTTAATAAGAATGAATGGGAATGAATGAAAAGAGTGAGTAGTATGAATGAGAGTGCGAATAATGAATCAAATACTGAACAAATGTGAATAAATGTGAAGTACCGACAACAATACAGGTCGGGCTTGGTTTATTGCTACGTTGTACCTGACACAATGCTACATAGTACCTGATATAAAACAGGCTGGGTTTTTGGCTACTTTTCCCAGCAATGCTTTTCAAATACAGCATGTAAATAAAACTTATTAATTAATAAAATTCCTCCGGGCTTCTAGCAGAACCAATGGCTAATAACGTTTGTGAGATCATTGATCGGAAAATGCTATTCATCCCGAAACCAATACTTCCCCGCTACCTAGGGTTCCCACCAGCCCCAACCCTCACCCGGTTGTCGCCCATTCTCAAGGCATGGCAAAAGGCACTCGAGAATGTTACCATATAAATATTGTATATACTTATGTTTATGTATTGTAAATATATTGTATGTACACAAGTAGTTTTAGGAAGTATTGTAAATATGTACGTAACTAATAAAGCTGTTTGTAAGTAAGTAAGTAAGTAAGGTTAAATAGGGAAAAAGTTGTGTTTTTTGAAGCCTATTTACTAGTCGTTTAGAAACTTTAAAAATTTGTATGGCCTGCTGAAATATTTGGGAAAAACGGGAATTTGACAATATCGATTTTATTTTTTTCTAACTTTATTTGAAGAGATATCAGAAAAATTGGTAACACTTTTCCATTGGCACTTTTAAGGTACTACAGAATTGTAGTTTTAGATTTTATATTCGACGTTTTGTTTTCAAGAAAATCATCAACTTTATTTTTTATATGGCCCAAAAAAAGTACTCTCTGTATTTGATTCCATTTTTAATTACAAATTCAACAATGCATCACATGCCATTTTTTTTAGTGTAAATTGCTTTTTTTTCTATTTTTAAATGTATTTTTAAGTATAGTTAAAACTACACTAAAAGTACTTTAACCCAATTGCCAACGTTAAAAATATGTATGTTATTGCCAACAATACGTAAATTTTACGTATATTACAAATCTGTGCAAAAATTGTTTTACACATTTTAATTTTAATTGAAAATAATATTAATAATTAAATTATCTAACTCTGAAATTTTTTTTTTTTAAAATAACAAACATTTCCTAAATCTAAAATAAACGAAATAACCAAAAAATACAAATAAAAAGACTACTTAGATTTAGATTCAGCGCATTCATAACAAATTTTTATTTGATGTTCTGCACAAAGGGGTCTTGGACAATTTTGACAATACGTTGTTGTCATTCTTTCTCTTGACGTAAGGGCACTTGCTACAATACGTTCGCTTTCCCTTAGAGTTTCCCTTTAAACTCCTATTTTCTACTTGAGAACTTTCACCCAACGTAGTTGAGATGGTTGTTTTTAATTTTCTGGGCAATGTAGAAAGTTGCAGTCTTGTTGCTAGCTACGGTTTTGTTAGTTGCTCGTGAAGCTTTATCATGTAATTCAACCTGGATTCCGATTTTTTTCCAGCAAACGTCATATTATGATTGTAAATGATATATGAATTTATACCGGCTATATTCAACATATTATAGAAAACACAGAGAGGCCAACGTCTGGTCTTTCTATTGCAGCACATATTGGAAGTCATTTGATCGAAAGTATCTACTGCTCCTTTAGTAGCATTGTATACATGAATTATTTCTGGTTTTGACGTCGTAGCGTTCAACACATTTGTATTATGCATTGATGACAATAACAGGACGTTCTTGTTTGCCTTTGGTTTGTAGGAAACCAAAGTAGTGTTTTCAGTAAAAACGGCCAGCGATGTTCCGTTGGGTCTCGAATTTATATATAGCAGTTCTTGAGGTATCTGTCTCTTATTTTTTTTAATCGTACCGACGACTGTTAGTTTATATGGAGATTCAAGAAGTTTGTCAACTAATGGAACATTGGTAAACCAGTTATCCATTGTAATATTTCTATGACTTCCCCAAACTGGTTTACTAAGTAGTTCCACAAAGTAGTCTGCCAAGGGAGCTCCATTCGTATTAGTGGATTTTCCTAGGTAAGGAGCGTTTAGGAGATATTTTGTTGCAACATCACACATCATAAGTATTTTTATGCCATATTTGTTGGGTTTATTTGGCATATACATTCTAAACGGGCATCTACCTCGAAAGCCTACCAATTGTTCGTCAATGCATAAATATGCGCTGGGTTTATAGTGTTTGGTACAGTTATTTATAAGTTTATCCCAAATATCGGAAATCGGAGCAAAAGTGGATGTAGTTCTTCGTTCTACCCTTGTAGATGCATCATCAAATCTTAGCGCATTTATTAAAAAGTTGAATCTTGTTCTACTCATGGTGGCACGGTACTTGGAACCAGACAATGAATCGTCAAAAATAATTTCAGCCGAAAGGTGGTTGTCTTTAAGTGCGGAAGCTAAAATTAATATACCTAGTAGAGCCTTTAGTTCGTCCATTGACGTTGGCGAGGTGGATGTACTTTTTTACTTTGTATTTTTCCCGCAATTCAAATATCTTTTCATTAGTGTGAATCAATACTTCGGAAAGTATATCGTCGCTAAGGAATAAACTGAACGCACTGATAGGTTCGATGGCATCTTTGGCATTGTCTGTTGGACCAGGTATGATATAAACAACATTTTTTCTTGGGGTTTTTTGGTTTTCGGTATTTCTTGAACTAAACTGGACCACGTGTAACCATCTTTTTCCCAACAAAATATTTGGCATTGCCTCTGCTGAGTCTGGGATGTTCTGAGAAGTAATAGGTAATAGCGCTTGCAAATCCATATTGCTCGAGGTCGATGCTTCTTCGTGGGTTTTGGCTTTTTTTGACTGGAAGATTTAGCAGTATTCGGTCTCTTTTTACTACAACCCCACACTTTTGTAGATCTTTCTCGTATTGGTCTTCGTCGATCGGATCTGGAACATAATTTTTGTCTCCAATACTATCGTCGCTGTTATAGTCCCAGTCTGTTTCAAATTGATTGTCATCATCTTCGAGGTCACTTATGTCACTAAAGTCGCTAGCTTGGACAATTTCTTCTAAATCTTTATCTGATAGGTGCTTTTTGGAGCTCAATATTCGTTTTGCGCTCATTTTGAGCTAAAATAAACAGAAAAAAATCTAAAACCTTAAACATAATATGACTAATAAGACTTACATTATTGCCAACTATACGTAAAATATTCGTATAACCACCATAGGATTTTGCCAACTATACGTAAAATTTACGCGCGGTCATTCACTCTTTATTCCATCATGCACAAACCACAACTGCAAGATTAAAGACGCGTCGGCGGCCGAGAGTTGGAGTGGTGGGGGAAGCACTGCTTGAGCGGCAGAAAGCGAATCCCATAAAAAAGCAAATTATTTCAGATTTTAAAAAACCTATACGTAAATTTTACGTAGGTTGGCAATCCAGGGTTAATTACCGCCAATTTTTCAACAAAATCACAACAGAAACCAGAAAATCCTTCAAATCATACATGATCAAATCAAATGGCCAAATGAATGTAAACAAATGTAAACAAAACTATTCAGACACCGTTGGTGACGTCACAGCCGCTTCCCGCTACCGCTAAATTTTCCAACGTACGCTAAATGTAGAGTTGCCATTCGTCCGGGTTGCATTAACGTAAACTGCAGACGCAGACGCACAAGGGATAGCCAAACAATTCGCAAATGATCGGCTATGATCGGCCTAGTTAACGCGTTAGGCGCGTAAATTGGAGACAGTTGTATCTTACACGTCTGCAATATGCATTAGGTGTTTAGTATGTAACAAAAGTGATTATAAACAATGGAAAATATAGTGCCAGAAGGTTATGAATATAATTATATAAACCAAAGCAATTTTAGAACCAAACTACATTCTATAGAAGAAGTAGAGGCTAGTATAATATTATATTTGCGGAAATTAGTGATAACGATAAACATATGGGGAGGTTGACGAGAATTTACACCAGGACATCTGAAAATCATTATTCTTCTCTCCAAAACCAGCAAGATCAAGAGACGTTTGACAATGATGTTGCCATGGAATTTGACGATAAGAAAAATATTGACATAGAAACAATTCAAAACTAAATGGACGGCAAATTCAAATTTAGTTATGCCAAAGCTTGAAAGTGATCCTGAATCTTTTGGACCCACTATAATGAAATATTTGGGCAACTGTACCAAGCAAGCCAAATCAAATCAATCATTGATATCAGGCTTGCATTGTGCTTTTAAATATACAGGAATTTGGTCTAAAAATAAGTATTTAGACGTAAGGTTACATTGACAGGTAGAAGAGCATCGTTAACTGGACGAAAACCTGGAAAATCTAACAGAAAACAGCAAAAAAAAAGCACCACACAAATTGGCACTGTGTGTAAAGAGTAACATTGGACCAGGTGACAATAAATTCAGGAAATAGTGATTTTTTGGAAATGTTAATTTGTCATTATGTTAATTTACATAAGAGCAATTAAAAAAGTTAGTTGTATACTGTGTCTTATTTAAATTTCTATAAAAAGCATGAATTATAGACGTACTGCACGTCTGCACTATAGGTATATGCGTCCGGGTTTTCCCGGATTTGTCCTAGTTTAGAGGGCATCCGGGGAGCGCCCGGGCGGGGCATAATTTGTAGTCCGGGTTTAAAAATTTAAACTCTTGAGCAAGTCAATAATTTGTGTTTGATTTTAAGAGTAAAAAAAATTCTTACTGATTATTAAAACAGTTTGTAACCGACTGTAATAAGATTCTATTTTGTTAGGTACATTTAAAATGATGACAAAAGATTACTAAATTTAAGTTTAAGGTCTGAAAATGAATAAAAAGGTGATCTATGACATTTGTAACTGTTTTCTATTACACTGACTATGTGTAAAAAAACGCTCGCGTCTAGAGACACCCAGGATAATTATGGCAGGCGTGCTTCTTGAGAGTGTTGGCACATGAAACATGCTTTATTATGCAGGGACTCGCCTAAAAAATTACATTTTAATCCAATAATTTGGGGTCTTTTTTAATACGTCCCCGCATTTCACGACTGAAATATAATTGGGGAAAATAAAAAGCCGCTTTGCTTACTAGAACTAACCATGACCGACTAGAACTTAGGGATTGTGAATTTGTCTAAGTTATCCCTACATTAAAGTTGAACGGATTAGAAAACAATTTAGACAAATTCAAAAGCCCTAAGTTCTAGTCGGTCATGGTCAGTTCTGGTTAGCAAAGAGGCTTTTTATATTGACCAATTATATTTCAGACGTGAAAATGCGGGGATGTATTAGAAAAGACCTCAAATTATTACTTTACACTTTAAAATTTAATTTTTTAGGTTATAACACTGTCAAGAAGCTCGCCACCCATAATTATCCGGGGTGTCTCTAGACGCGAGTAAAAAAACCTAATGACATGTCTGGATTCTGAGCTCTAAAATCCGGGGATTTGACGTGTTTTGTCCTGGTTGCCAAATTTTAGAGATGGCAACCCTAGCTAAATGGAACTGAGCAATCCTGTAATATATAGTCGTTGGGGACCATGACCGACGTGGTCCCATTCTTTAGAAACTTTCCAGGCGAGTAATCCCAACAAAAACGTGTTATAAGTTATAACTATAAGTATAGTTTTTAAAAGTGCTTAAAAGGAGCGAAATGCGGTTATCTTAGATAAAAAAGAAGTGCAAGTGGTTTTCTTAGTTCTGGTTTCTGGTTATAATAATAGTAATGATAATAAAATGATCTATTATATAGTATGTCATAATTTTATTTGGGACCGAGTTTACAGTAAATTCAAATATTGGAAGCCAGTTTACATGCTATTTTTTGAACCTTAAAAGTGGTACTTTGTGTTACTCTGTTAGGAGCCGCAGCTCTATAAAAGAGGGACTGGCTCATTCAGTAGGCAAGAGAAAACAAAAAAACTTTTTGCTATAATTTAAAAACACTTAAACAAATCTAAATTATTTTTAAAACACTACTTTTATATTTGACTTTTTCAAGTTCTGGGTAAGTCACAAGATCTCTGACAAAAAATACCTTCATCCAAGATAAGTGGTTCATAAAACTTTAATGCAGACACTTGCAAAGAATTCATGCCATTACTATCGCAATTAATGTGTTACTGGGCACGAGGCTTTCAAGTCTAATCTATAAAAGTAATATAAAATAAATACTACAAAAAAATTACCTGTACTGGGATTAAAGGATTTAATACAAAGCTAAACGCGGCAGCTTGACAGTCAGGTTCTTCTCGACACCAGCCCTGACATTCGTATAGACTGAGATTCTTAACTGTGTAGTATGTATTCCCTCGGTAATCGAAGTCTGTTAGTTTTTCAAATGCTATTCGACCTGTAACAGAATAAAAAAATATTTTAATTTATAATCATTTGTTGAAGAGAAAGCTATGGTTGTCAGATATTTAAAATCAAAATATTAAAGGTGAGCTATATTTTATTAAGAATGATAAGACAGGTCCACAAAAAAAGTGGAGTGTGCTGGGTGTCGGACTAAGATTTTCTGGCGTATTTTTATTCGCTGAACACGAATCTGAAGCCAAAATTGGTCGTTAAACAACAAGAAAATCAAAAAAAAACGATACGGTACATTTACCGGCAGAAACCTGCTATCACGAAATATTTGGACTACGACTATAAGAGATACAAAAAAAAAATATATCATAAAACAAAAACTGAAGCTTTTTAAATTGTCTATATAAAAAGTTATATAAACATTTTTAACATGATCAATAATCAAAAATATATAAACAATAATGTAATGTTGACAAAAAATTTCAGTCCAAAACAGGAAAAAAAATTTTTAATCATATGATTTTTGGGTCTTTTTTATTGTAAATCATTTATTTTATTCATTTGAATTCCAAATTACTTCAAATTTGCAGAAAAAAATCCAAAAATTAAAAATTAATTTTAAAATATTTTCCAGAAAAATCCTAAAAATTCGGTTTTTTGATTATAACTTCAAAAATATTGCATTTAGACAAAAAAAAGTATATATAAAAATATTTATAAAGCCTAAATAAAAGTAAATGAGAACACAGTTTTTACTTTGTTTTAGTGATGAGCAAAACAAGACCAAGACCAAGACCGGGCTAGTCTTGGTCTTGGTCTTGGTCTTGCAAGCCTGGTCTTGGTCTTGGTCTTGCAAGCCAAAGGAAAGTCTTGGTCTTGGTCTTGGTCTTGCACCACCCGGTCTTGGTCTTGGTCTTGGTCTTGCTGCAAGAGTCTTGCTGGTCTTGCTTTTTTTTGGTAGTAATAATTTAAACTAAGCAATCTTAAAAAAATTATATCTTTATACTAAAATACTTAATATAAATCAAGATAGGGACTATATTTTTTGCTTTAACATTTTAAAATATACCAGTTTTAATCTTAAACGCACATTTAAATTATTTGATTAAAAAGCATATTTTTAATGAAGGTGTTTATTTATTTATAGCGCCAGGGCCGGATTTAATTTTTTTCCGCCCATAGGCTAATAAATTTTTGCTGCTCTAATATGTCAATTTTTTTAAACTGTAAAAACTAAACTACACTAGTAATTCTTATAAAAAATTATTAAACAAATTTAACAAAAGTAAAACATACAGAAAATTAATTAACAATTCTTTTAAACAAACAAATTTCAGGATTTGCTATTTTGCTATTTGCTAAATATTAAAAAAATATATTAATTTACCATTACATTTTTAAAAAATTAATCGTAAATTTGCCGGCCATAATATTTGCCGCCCTAGGTTTCAGCCTACTCAGCCTTGGCGTAAATCCACCCCTTTATAGCGCTCTATTTTTGGTTAAATTAAGACACAACCTTCTTTTATACATTTGGTGGCATATAGAAACATGTTAGGGATAAGAATTATATAAATTTTCTTTAAAGAAGCAGATAAAATTAAAGCAAATACAAAACTGTTTACTGTGTGAGCAGAAAAAAAGACTTTTAATTTCAACCTGATGTGAAATATATGTGAAATAATTCTGATATATTGGTTTCTGATTCAAAAAAAAAGTTATTTAAAAAACTTTTCAGTTTATATGAACTTTTTACCTTTAAATTGGTTAAGAATTTGTCGTACAAAGTTTGTAGAAATACTTTATAAACAATCTGCAGATATAAGGGGGTCCAATAGTGTGACAAAGCTCGATATCTCCTAAATCGTCCATTTTAGTGAAAAACTAAACAAACAAAAATTATAGACAAAAAGGGCATAAAATGTAAAATTGTTTTCTATTCCAGAATTTTTCTATTAATCCACTGCCACTCAAGAAAACTCCCTTATTTTTAGCTTTTCCCCTAAAATAAAAAATTTATGGCGAAAAATCAATTTAGAAAAAATCGCCACCCTGTATATTATGCTGGAAATTGTTGTTATATAGGAATAATGTCGACGTAGATGGTTTTTAAATATTGTTTTCGGTTTTAACTTTTCCGTCTAAACCGGAAGTGATTTTTACAATTCATTTATATAAAAAGTATTGGCAAATATATTTTTTATTAATCCATTACTCACATTATCTTAATTTTAAGAAGCAATCTAATGGTGCTACCTCTTACAGTGTGAAACAAAAATAATGTATTTCTGAATTTTGGAGGTTTTTGATCCACCCTGTAAGTGGCATCACTTGATAGCTAATTAAAAAAAACAGTAAAATTATGAAAGTAATATTCAGCTTCCATAATTTTGTACCCCTAGTTTTTCTCTGTCGTAAACGATTTCGGAGATTTGAGAGCTTTGTCGAACCATTGAGTCACCATCTCATTATTTTTGAAACATGTTATTAAATTTATTCGTTATCGTTGTTAAAGAACTATAGAACTAAAAGAACAAAGTGATCGATTTAATTATTATTTTATTTAAAAAACTCTTACTTATTAAATAATCGCCTCTTTTTGTAGTTCTCGACACAGTTTTTGTCATGTCTGTATGAAATGCCTCTGTATATTAAATATAACAATAAAATAAAAAATATCAAAAAAAGTTGCAGAAGTGCAAGAGTCTTGCAGGTCGGTCTTGGTCTTGCGTAGTCTTGCACTCCTCGGTCTTGGTCTTGGTCTTGGTCTTGCAAGCGAAAAGGCAGTCTTGGTCTTGGTCTTGGTCTTGGTCTTGCTGCAAGACCAAGACCAAGACCGCAAGACCAAGACCGGTCTCGCTCATCACTACTTTTTTACTATCATATTAATTAATTTATAAACAGTGACTGCAGTTTCGTAGTACTACTACATTATCAAACTGAAAACGTGTAGTAGTACTACGAAACTGCAGTCACTGTTTTATAAATTAATTAATATAGTGATAGTAAACAAAGTAAAAACTGTGTTCTCATTTACTTGTTAAAAATGAACTATCACAAAGTAACGGACACCTCAATTCAATCTTTCTAAATAAAAGGTTTTGTGAAAATACATAGTTTTTGTTATATAAAGTTTCGTGTATATTTTATAGTTCTTGGGATATTGACGTTTTAAATTATGGCTTCGCCTTTCGGAAATAACGAGAATAATTTAATTTCCTCCCAGATAAAAATTTGTAATTTTTATACAGCTAGGAAACCCCGTCAGCTGATGCATTTAAATGGACGATAGATGCTCCCGCCTAACTCCTGCGGTATAACTTTCAAAGTTTTAGCTGACGGTTTTAAATTGATTCCAAAGTAAGAGGTGGTTTTTAAGGGTTAAAATTTTACAATAAATAAGTAAATAAATTGTTTACATTTAGAAAAAATATTTTAATTTATAAATGCACAAATGAAACGATTAAAGCTGTTAAAAAATATTTTTTTCATTGATCCCTGATAAGGGGTGGTTTTTAGGGGTTAAAAATTTGCAGTAAATTAATACATTATCATAAGCAATAAACAAATGTTTTGTCTGGGAGACTAACAACAATTTTTTCATGATTTTTTGACTTAAGGGATTGTCTCTGAGGGTTGAAAAATTGATGGAAATCATAACTCATGCTTCAAAATGTTACAAAATATATATTCGACTCAACTAAATAAGATTTTTACCGATTGAATGCTTTAAATTGCATTTTTTTAAAATTGTTTGCTATGTAGATTTCACCCTTAAAATGCAAGAAGCGCAAGTTGAGCACATGTCACCTTTAAAGTTAGGGGAAAAATAAGCTTTATTCCAAATTTTCATGAAAATCGATGGAGGTTCAAAAAATTCGAAGTCTATAGACTATTTTTACCTCCAGTGACTGTACAAAATGCGTTGGTTAGGTAGAAAGGGTTTACGGTTCGGTTTTTTCGATTTAAATAATGAAAAATTTTACTTCCAAGTTTTTTGCGGCAAATGTTAAAAGACGTAATAAGAAGTCATTTTAAACAAAAATTGGTCAAATTCCCCGAGCGCACTTTGAAAAAATCAAAAAAAGCGTAAAAAAAAGAGTAAAATATGTACGTCACTCGCTTAGATACATTATATTTTTGCTTATGTCTATTACAAAATCTTAAATATCTATGCTACGTAAGACTACCCGAAATAGTAAAGCTGCGTGTTTTTTTGTAAATCAAAAATTAGAGGCATGGTCAAAAAATAATAAACCAATTCAATTTTTTTTTAGAGTAAAAAGTCCTTTAATTCATACGAGGATTTATTTTTACCTGTACTTTTGTCATGTTCATAAAATGTATTATATTATATATATACATATATACGACTGTATTTTAACAATGGCTGGGTTGCGTTAAAGCACTTTATACCTGTTCCAAAATCATGGTGCAATGACTTTACTAATTGATGGCTAAAAAAAGCTAAATCCTTATTGGATTCTGTACAAAATTGAGTTACATGATAAAATATGGCGTAAATTTTTGGTGTGATGATATATCAAGATCACAATAATACTTTTAAAATTCTTTAATGTCATTTTCAAATGTATCTTCCAATTTTGATAAAAAAACAACCATCCACTATTTATTTAAACTCTCGAAGGCTTTAACAAATTTAAGACAGCCTATTTCGCATATAGCTCGTAATTTATCAACATTATCGATAAGTCTTTTGCATTGATTGCCTTTAAAACCGAAAGATCCATGGGTAAAAGACCTTTTTACATTAAAGATTTTAGCCCACTCCAAGCTTACACTTAAAATTTCTCAGCACTTTATCAAATAAAGTGTTGACTCCACCCAATAACAAATGTAATTCGGGCGGTGGAATAATTTCTATAATTTCTTTATATGAATCCAACGATAAAAAAACAGGAAAATTAATGCAACTTTTGTAATTCTTAGCTTGATTTTGTTTTTTTTTTCCTTTGGATACCCATTTTTCATAATTTTTTTACACGATCCGATCGTTCTGGAATTCCCACAAAGATTTATTTGATTATAATGTAAATCGCATCATGTACATGGATAAGAACTGGGATGAGTCATTAATCCAAAAAACTCGAAAGTAAAATTTTTCATCATTTAAACCGAAAAAACCGAACCGTGGGTTATTTTAGCCAATAAAACATATGTGCAAGAGGCCTATTCCTATGGTATAGTCTGTCTCAAAGTATACCGTGTTAGCTCTTGCCCTCATTTATGGATTATACCTGCCGACGGCAATAAAACTGCGGATCGGTAGGTATTAAAGGACAGAACATTTGGGTACGGACTTTAATAATATAAATATTTATATTTTATTGTTTATTTAGGTAAGTATAATCTTAAAATTACATTAAGAAATTAAATATATGCAAAGTTTTAATAAATTTATGCATTTTTAATCTAAATATCTAAATCTAATTCTGTTTCACTATCAGAGTCATCATTGAGATTAATTACAATGGGATTTATGTTGTTTTGGATAGAAATGTAAAAGTCCTCAATTTTTATAATGTGCTGTAGTGAGTTTTTTCAGCTCTCAACTGGTATGTTAGTAATTACATTTTTTATCAAATTTATAACACTGGGACTTAAAGTAGGTGTAACATTTTCGGCTCTGATCTTTAATTTTACTTGGTTCCACAAATGCTCTATGGGGTTAAACATACAGTGATATGGAGGAAGCCATAAGACAGTATGCCCAGCCTGTTCAGTCAAATTATCACATATACATTGTTTTTTAATTGCTTATGAATTTAGGACTTCCAAA
Organism: Listronotus oregonensis; assembly: GCA_019359885.1. NCBI lineage: Eukaryota > Metazoa > Arthropoda > Insecta > Coleoptera > Curculionidae > Listronotus > Listronotus oregonensis. The sequence continues at coordinate 69,395 of JAHBCN010003111.1, forward strand.
AGTTGCGTTTTTTGTAACTGAATTTAAAATAAATATCATTTTCTAACAAGTATTTCTGGATTTCAGTTTTTGAACTTGAAAAAGCTGGTGCTTTGTGTAGCAGACGGCTGTGGTAGCTTGCGTTATCCATGACAATAACACTGTTGTTTGGAATATTTTTTAAAAGATAATTTTGAAACCAGTTTTTAAAAAGTTTGCACGTGTATCCTCATGATAATCCAAGCTAGAATCCTTAATATTCTTTGCAGACAACAGCAAGCAGTTTGGGACAAGTCCATCTTCTAAACCAGCGTGTATTATGGTAGTGCGTATACCTTTATTTGTCTATTTTGCGGTATTTAAATCCCATTTTACAAACAACTCTATGGAGGGTGGCACGGCTAATATTTATATTGGTTTCGTCTTTGTCTAGCTTCTCTTTTAGTTTATTTAAGGTAGGAATAACTCCGCTTTTATAAAGACAATATATTTTCCTTCTTATTAGGTCCTGATCACTATTGTCTATACGGTGGGATTAAAAATCTCAACTTTTTTTTTGTTCAATTCTTTACTAATAATAATATCCCTTATCGATGATATTGGAGTTTTTGAAAGTGGAGAGGTTTCTTTTAAAGCTTCTTGTTTAATTAGACCTCTACTGATTAAAGTTTCATACACATTTTTCACAACCTGTTTTGCATCTAATGACAAATGATTTCGACGCGACAGTTATATTATCGTAAAACAACTTTTTCGAAACGCACAGTAAAAACGGTTATTCAACACTGCCACTAAAATATTAGCCAAAATATTTATATGCCTAATGGTTAACACTCAAGAAATACCTGGCCCACCCCTGCTCTTATGAACAAATGAGTTTACCCAATAACAATGGGTAATAAAATCGTTAAAGGTATATTGGGGTAAGATCCGTCAAAAGCCATAATGATATACTTTGAGACAGACTATAACAGAAAGTAAATAGTTTGTCGATTAAATCACACCCGCCGTATTAAACCATTGCTAGTAAAATTGGGTTTGTCTTCTCTCTATTCCACTTTTTAAATAGATTTTCGTTGGTCAGAAGTCACGACTACCGAAAACTAAATAAATAGAACACCGGCAAAAAATCGCGAACAATCTCATCGCGCCGTTTAATGACCTTAAATGAGAACTGCGGGCCCACTCGTGTAGAAATATTTAACGGTAGACAAAAATTAAAAAAATAATGAATATGGTTTTTTGCCAGTGACTGTATGAAATTTTAAATTGAATTTATCTTAAAGGAAAGAAAATGTGCGAATCAAAATAAAATCGTTTTGAAGAAAAACATATATAACGTTAGCTTAAAAAAGCATGAAAAATTGGTTTTAGGAGAAAAAAAGATGCCAAATCGAATATTTTTATTTTATTATTGCAAAACGCTAAAAAATAGTATTGGTTATTTTATTACTATGAAGAAACCTAAATTATATAATGTAATTGTGTGTGCGTGTCATTAAAAACGTCACAGTTGTAAATGATACGCATTTTTTTAAGCTTCGTAAATAATATTTTTGGCTATTGCACAGCCCTACTTCACTTAACAAGCCGTGAACAAGGAAATCTGGCAACTATGCCTTCAGATATATCGACACACGTTTGCTGTTGTTTTGTCATATGATTTACGTTCAATGACCTATTGCTCTGTTGTGTTATTATGAATAAATCAACTTTTTTGAAAGAAAATATTGTTAAGATAAAAACTAAACCTGTAAAAGGTCTTACTGTGTGAAATTTGTGAGTGACCGGGACAGTTTTTTTCCGCAGACATTGCGTAAAAACAAAAAAATCTGCGGGTGAAAAGTGCCGGTGTTATAAAGTACTTAAAGTAAATGGCGGCAAATGAACTTGACATTTTGTGGTGGTGCTTTATAAAAAATAATTAAAATTGAAAGTGTGTTTTAATGATTCGTGTTTGGCTTTAATTTTGAAGGTATTTTTTTAGTTATTTTTTAAAAACAGTAACAAATATTAGCATTGGAAATTACCGTAAGTACGTAGGTATACATTTTGGAATTTTGTCGTTCGTTTTGATTTTGTTATTGCGTTGCATAGGTACTTGGTGCCTGCTTATTAGATACTATTTAGTTACTGTTATTATTATTATTTTCCTGGTAATCTTCTCGGTATTTTCTCAATTCAATTAATTTACCATGCCAAGTCCTTGTTGTGTGCCTGGGTGCAAATCCAATTATAAAACTTGATGCAGGAGAACCAGCGGTATCTGTTTTCACCTTTCCAAAGGACGAAAACCTTAAAGCCCATTGGCTTAGGAATATTCCTAGACAGTCATGGTCACCCTCAAAATATTCTGTGGTTTGCGCTAAGCATTTTGTAGAAAGTAACATTATTAGAGAGGATGATTATCGCTTGCCAGATGGGTCAATGCAAAAGGTACCTACCAAAACTAGACTAAAGTTAAATGCAGTGCCTAGTATTTTTCCAAATTTACCACACTACTTCTTAAAAACAGTCCCTGTTTCCCGAAAAAGTCCTGCTGAAAGAACCAAGATAATGCAGGTTCGAAGTGACCAATTAAATAAAGATTTTGAAAATTCTGACCTAATTATAAACTTTGACGATTTGACTTCAAATTTTAAAAATAAGATAACTTTAAATGAATCTTGGAATATTAAAATTGTGAAAGACTCTAAAGTTTTTTTTATACGCTAGATTTTCCTTCAGATTTACAAATGAACCGCGTAAATATTGGGAATCAGATTTTAGTAGGTTCAGATATGCAAATAAGTGTTTTTAAATAATAATAAACTCTCTTTTAATGACCTAAAATGTGTTTTACCAATAGACATGAAATTAACCAGTTGGTCTCAACTAGAAAATTTACTTTCTCGTTATAAAAATAAAGGTTCAGAATCGATCACTAATCCTCAAAGTTACCTAACATTTCTTAACAAGGCGATTAAAGAAGTAAAAGAAGCATTGAATTTTATTTCATCTGAACACGAATCTGGACACTATGAGTCAAAAAGCTATCCTGTGTGATCTAACTAATTTAAGCACTAGACAACAGGAAGGCTTTAATGATTTATGCTCGCAATGTATTTGTGGTAACGAGAACAAAAATATGTTCATTATGATGTCTCTATATTTTCAAACATTCTTTTAAATAATTATGTTAAAAAGAAATAACAAAATGCCACAGAAAAATCGGAAAAGGCTGAGTCAAAAAACAAAAAAGGAAACTAGACACATTTAATAAATAAATAAACAAAACTAAAACTAAGTACAATTACTAACTAAATATTATAATTAAATATTATATAAATATATTTATTTTTTCAATTATTATACTGATTTAATTATTTTAATATTAATTAATTAATTAATTTATACTGATTTAATTATTTTAATGGAAATATCAATACTATTTACGCGATCTTTGAATCGAGCCTTAAATGAATTTAAAAATACGCGCCTCGATACCCGGATTACGGCCCATCGCGCTCGAGGGAAACCGATCTGAATCTCTTGCCGGTTGCGGCGTTGCCAAGTGGTTGTTCACGGCTTGTTAAGTAAAGTAGGGCTGTGGCTATTGTTATAAAAGGTCTTAAGACCGTAAGTATATATAAGTAATCTTGCAAGTTTCTGTTTATTTTCCAAGTTTTTTTAATTTAAATTGTAAAAAAAATATCCAAAACACTTATATAAAATATGGGCTAAGTTTATATCCAAGTATTAAGTTCAAAAATTAGAAGTTCAATTTCATTTAAAAAAATTACTACATTATACATCTACAGGGAGTCCGAAAAGTCTTAGTGCGGGCTAATATCTCCAAAGTTAGTAAATACATGGAAAAGCAAATTTTGGCGAATGCATATTTACAAAAAAATCTACTTCTTTAAGCATTTACAATTTTTGCAATCTTGTAGAGATTGCACCAGAGGATCGGATATGTTTTAGTAACGAAGCCAGCTTTTTTTTTAAATAGTTTAGTTAATAGACACAATTGTCGATACTAAAGTGATCAAAATCCTCGATGGATTGAAAAAGGTCATATACAAAATCCTAAGAAATTAAACGTATGGGCCGAAATTTTCTGTAATACGGAAATTGGTCCTTTTTTATTGAAGGAAATTTTATCAGACACTCATGCTTACAACTTTTAGAAGAAGCTCTTACACCTGCAATTGTAGCTACTATTGAGAATGATGCTTTTGACTACCATCCAATTTTTCAGCAAGATGGGGCACCTCCACACTTTCATTTAAATGTAAGACAATACCTAGATGAGGAATTTCGTGATTGCTGGATTGGGCTTAGAGGGCCTCTTGAATGGCCATCAAGATCCCTGGACCTCGCACCCCTTGACTTCTTTTTTTGGGGTTATGTAAAGGAGAGAGTATTTGCAACAAAACCAGAAAACTTGCAAGAACTACAACAACGAATCACCGGTGTGTGCGCCACTATAACACTACAGATTCTGACAAACGTAAGAGCAGAATTTCAAAATAGACTCTATTATTGTCAAGAGGTGGTGGAAGTAATTTTGAACATCTCATAAAATAAAAATTGAAACTGTTCTTCTAGACTGCTATTTATTAATAATCCCTTATTAATCGGGAACGGGTGATCGTAGATACCTCTAGTTTGTGCTGCAATGTTTGTTTCTTAAAGACCTTTAAAATGAGCTACATACCGACATAGGATTTCATTTAAGATTTTTGGGTGCAACCCCTGCAAGGGTGAAAAACTTGTAAATGCGTAAAGAAGTAGATTTTTTTGTACGTATGCATTTGCCAAAATTTGCTTTCTCTATATTTACTAACTTCGGAGATCAAATCCTTTTAATATGTAATTTGTTTTATGGTATATGGCAGATAATAATTTGCAGATTTTAAAGTATTTTCAAGCATGCCCGAGGGGAGTAATTACCCCCTTACCTAAGCTATTGCAAATACCTTTAAGACCATTATACTTTAACCATTTCTTTACGAAGTTTTTAAAAGAAAGCAGTGTGCCTTATCTGTGGCAAAGACTTTTATTATAAAATTCAAATTTCTAGACATTACTCAGCTATAAAAAGTATACTGCGGTGTGCTTCGTTAGATAGCAATCTTTATTGTCTACATTTTTTTAGGTTACGATACATATCTAGATGTAGGTGATGAGTTCATAAAGGAACGGTTGTATACATATTTAAGTAGGCGTATAGAGTAATATTTGACGTGTATTGTTATGATATATGTATGCTTCAAAGAGCAGGGTACCTAACAGGAGCGTATTTAGGGGGGAAGGGACACTCGGGCACGTGCCTCCCCCAGTGCTCTAAGGTTAACCCTATTGATGCGTGTGCTTTCTGCAACGAAACAATTCTCCCAAATACAAAAAAACTTTGCCACTATTTCAGTGACAAGTTTCTCAAACAAAAGATCTTTTTCTACCCCCCGTAGGCTGCTAACTGATTTAAGAACTACTACAGGTTAAATATTCATCCTGATATTATAGCTTCCATCAAGGAGGTATAAAATAAAATGGCTAAAGTTAAAAGAAGGCTTAAAACAGTATAAACATTTAAATTTTGTTTATTCTAATTTAGTGTTTCCTATAAATTAAATGTACTACTGTTTTTTGTTTTATTTTTTGTCACTTTTTTGTAATAAAATACATTTAACAAAGCAGTTCTTTCATTTATACATCATATGATTTTTAGTTGGACTTAGTTTTAACAAAACTTTTTACATCCTGCGTTGTTTTGTAATACTACTACTTATTACCAAAACAAGCCAAAGTTACCCTTCAGTTTTTGAGTACGTATGCCCCCTCCCCTCAGAACTTTTTTCTGGATACGCTCCTGGTACCTACTAGTACCGAATGACACAGTGCAAACTATATAATAAACGGTATAAAGGGAGGCGTTTTCTTATTTTTTACATTTTTTTTACCAATCCTAATGATAGGTAAGGGGTGGAAGGATACAAAGTGTAACTTAATAAAATCAAATAGATAGTTTTTAAGACAGTTAATCGAAAAAAAAAGGTGGAACTGAGTTTTTTTGCGTACCCCTTTAGTACAGTTAGTACTGACTGTGAGTAGTACTGTCAGTTCATAGGGTTTGATTTAGTTTTAAATAGGTAGTTTAAGTTTTTTTTTAATTTGATGTCTGCGGGTCTTAGAATAAATATTATTGTAATAGCTAGAATAATCTATCTTGAAAAGAAAACATTGATATAGGCTGGAAATCAGCCAAAGCGGCAGAAAAAGAAATCAATTTTATAATGAACTTAATTTGTTTTAATTTGTTGTTGAACTAAAAACCTCAAGGAAAACAAAGTAACAAAAAATATATTGCAAAAGGGTTTACGAAAAAAAAATTAAAGCATATATAATATACCTTGTAAGTATTAAAGATAAATAAAGAGAAGAACGACTTTTTTGCATTGAATCAAAAAGGCCAATAGTTATGGGGGACGTCATTCTTCTGATATGGAAACAGTATTTTAAGCAAGATATGATTTAAGAAAATCGGTAGCGTTCTTTGCAACAGCGAACATAATTGTGTCTTTATGGCATTAAATAAGGCAATATTTTTGATCCTTCAGAATAAAAAATATTTATATTATCTACATTTTTTTAACAATCCTAATGACGATAGTTTTTTAGACAGTAAACTGATAGAAATAGTAGGTACTGAGTTTTTTGCGTACCCCTTAAGTACGTTTAGTACCGACTGTAAATAGAACATAAGGTTTTAAATATGTAGTTTGAAGTTTTTTTTAAACTAGATGTCTATGTATTTTAAAGTAAATCTTATTGTAATAGCTTAAATAATCTTTTGGGGCTTTTTGGACCACAATCACAAGAAAAGAAAGTAATAAAAATATATATTGTAAAAGAGTTCACGAAAAGAAAATTTCAAGCATGTACAATATACAGTGTAAGCATTAAAGATAATTAAAGAGAAAAACGACCTTTTTGACCTTTTTAGATTGAATCAAAAATGCCAATAGTTGGGGGGACGTCATTCTTCTGATATGTAAACAGTTGATCTAAATTAGTAAAATGTAAGTCTTGAAATGGCAAAAGACAGTTTGTAATACCTAAAACAACAAAGATATGCCTACTAGATTAGGGATGTAAAATCAGTAAAACTCTATTATCTAAGCAAAAAATTATCCGATCATTTTTTAGAACCTCTCATTTAATTAAACATTAAAAAAACTATGTTTTGCAATGACAGAAATGGATAAAAAACTATTTTTGCAATAATTATCAACATTTAAAAAATGGCTATTTTAACTTTTTTTTGCATTTTCATAAACAAATGGACCAAATCAATTTTAGCCGGGCCAAATTATGGTTTTTTAATACCTTAAAAGTATTCCTCTAAAATTAACAATGGCGCTTGCAGAAGCGATAAACACGTTTTCAGCACTTTTAACCCTCCATCCCCTACCCCTGCACACTTTTTTTCAAGCCTAAAACTATACAGTCATATTCAGGTAATCACCCTCTACAACTTCTAACACCCTTCAACCTGTTACAAATTAAAGTCATGAAAATTACCTACAGACTGGGCTATATGTAATAAATAGTGTTGGCCACTAACAAATAAGAATTTTATTTTTTTTTAAGGTTTTTAATGAGTAACCGTTCACCATATTGCTGATTGTCTATAGATTGTTTAAATTGATTGTAATGCACCTATTGGAAGAAAAAGATGTTCTCGTGAAAACCAGTACTGTACGTTCGGGTTACAGCTGCCGCTTTACGCCGTGAGTTTAACCTACTTTAGTAGACCGTTCACTTGTTTCATAACGGTGTCAAAAATCTTTGAGGTATCGACCAGGTTGAACTTTACTTAATAAATAATTTGGTTATATTAAGTTTTGCTAGAAAAAAACCTGATCAAGAAAAAAAGGAGAACCTTCTACACGTATACTTGTTATAATAAATAATGTAACCGATCAATGAAAAAATGTTGGAATAATCGATTTTCTTTTACAGGGACCGCCAAAAGTTGGACACATATGGAAATATTTTTTTTATGATGACGAGACCGGTCTTGGTCTTGCGGTCTTGGTCTTGGTCTTGCAGCAAGACCAAGCCGAACCAAAACAAGACCCCTTCTCGCTTGCAAGACCAAGACCAAAAACCGGGGTATGCAAGACCAAGACCAAGACCGAGGGTGCAAGACTACGCAAGACCAAGACCGACCTTCAAGACTCTTGCACTTTGGTCACTTTTTTTAAATTATAATATTCCATTTTTTATTTCAATAACAGAGGTATTTCTGACAGACAAAAAAATTGTCGAGAACTGCCTAAAAAGGCGATTATTTTATGAGTTTTTTTGATAATTTTATTAAAACCTTGTGTTTAATAAAATTATCTAAAAACATAAATTAAATTTAAACATGTTTTAAAAATAATAAGATTGGGACTCAATGGTCCGACAAAGCTCGATATCTCCATAACCGTTTACGACAGAGAAAAACTAAGAGTACAAAGTTATAGAAGCTGAAAATTACTTACCTATTCCTAATGTTTTTTTTAATTCGGGATCTAGTGATGCCACTTACTGAATCAAAAATTTGCAAAATCAGGAAAACATTATTTTTGTGCCACACTGTAAGAATGGCATCATTAGATTCCCTTTAAACTAAGATATAAATGTAAAAGTGATGGTTTAATAAAAAATATATTTTTTGTCTTTTTTATAGGTACTTTGGAAATGGATTTTTAAATTTCACTTCCGGTTTAGAGGGAAAAGTCAAAAATCCAAAAGTATAATGATGACGCCATTTTTGTCAAACAAAAAAGAATTAAAAAACCATTTACGTCGACATTGTACCTATATAAGTTTAAGAATTTCCAGCATAATATACAGGAAGCGATTTTTTTAAATTAATTTTTTGCTATAAATCTTCTATTTTAGGTTATAAGCTAAAAATGAGGAAGTTTTCTTGGTGGTAGTGAATTTTTTAAAATATGAAATAGAGAATAATTTTACATTTTACGCCCTTTTTTTTCTATAATTTTTGTATATTAAGTTTTTTACCATTATGAACGGTTTCGGATATATCGATCCTTGTCGCACTATCGATCCACCTTGTATATGCAGAATGTTTATAAAGTATTTGTACAAACTTGTACCAAATCTTTGACTAATTTGAACATAAAAATTAATTTGAATTGAAAAGATTTCTAAATCCCTTTTTTTTTTTTTGAATTAGAAACCAATGTTTAATATCAGAATTTTTCATGGTTTCACATTTGGTTGAAATTAAAAGTTTTTCTGCCCCTAGAGTACTAATATTGTAATTTTATTGTTTAAAAGAAAAATTAAATATTTCCTATCACTAAAATGAAGCGTATAAATAAATAAACCCCTACATTTAATTAAAAATATCCTTTTTTAAATAATTTAAATGTAGATGTAAGGTTAAATTGGTATATTTTAAAATTTTAAAGCAAAAAATATAGTCTTCATCTTTATTTATTTGTAAGTATTAAAAAATATATATTTTATCTAAGATTGCTTAATTTAAATTATTACTACCAAAAAAAAAACAAGACCACAAGACTCTTGCAGCAAGACCAAGACCAAGACCAAGACCGGGTGGTGCAAGACCAAGACCAAGACCAAGACCTTCTTTGGGCTTGCAAGACCAAGACCAAGACCAGACTTGCAAGACCAAGACCAAGACCAAGAACCCGGTCTTGGTCTTGGTTTCTTTGCTCATCACTAATTTTTATTCTTGAAAGTATTACAAAAAACTTTTTTTGGCAATTGCCTATTTAGTAACTTAAAAATCGATATTCACATTCGGCTCATGGGCGCCGGTTGGGTAAATTTATTTTAAATTTATCATAACTATAAAAATGATAAATAACTAAATAAAAATTTAAAAAAATCAAATAATACATTTTTTTGGATTTTTTTTTAGTTCAATTACAAATCCCAACTTTTTGCTTTATAATAAATTTGATAATTATAAAGTGACCAATTGATTCGATAATTTGTAATTTTTGTATGATCTTTTACATTTAAAATAAGAAAATTAAAAAAATTAAGATTTCGGTACTCTAAGTGTGTAATGTAATACTGTATGTAGTTAAAATAAATTGACGTTTACATAAATTTGTTGCATTTATTTCAAAGATTTTTTTCTATTGCAAATCGAATTGGTATAAAATCTGCAATTTCATTCATCTAACAATACAAGGTTAAATTATTGCGCCTCTGTATTAAGTTCAAGTAAAAATTAATAAAAGTACTGCAAGAAAACTGTTAATGTTTAATAATATTTTATAAAAATGGTCTTTCTAACTATAGATTACTTTATTTTGATTGTAAA